>VHKM01001040.1:0-77066 GCA_007210695.1 Neogobius melanostomus
GAACGTGCTGTGTCTGAAATGTGAAGATCAAACCCAAGAACAAATGCAAAAGACCTGGGGCCCTCATTTATCAAGCTTGCTGCACAAAATGAGGCCAAAACTTTGTGTAGCCGCTGCCTCTGCGCAAATGATGGTATTTATAGAAAAACAAAACTGAACATTGAAACATTGCGCTCCTCACGCAAAAACTATATAGCTCCCGTACGAGGTTCCGCACTTTTCAGAAACACTGCTGAGAGACGGAGAGGCGAGGGAAGCAGGCGAGGGGAGGGACAGTTTGAGGAAGTCATGTTTGCTCACTTTTGAAATAGTTCATTTGAACTTTATTTTCATCAGAAATACCAAAGATTAGAATGAAACGAGCAACTTAACACGGATATTTATGGAAAAACCACAGTTGCATATACGTGAACGCTCGTGAACAAAATGCTCGTACCTGTGCACGTATGTGCATGATGTTGAAGCCTTTTAAACAGGAAGCAGGAATGATCCGCTGGCCTTTAATGACTCATCTACTGCGACATAAGTCGACAACTGGGTTTTAGATCCAAAAGGGCTCGGGTCACATGACCTGCCAGACACGAGGGCCGTCTTTAAGCAGTGCACACGGCACCGCGCCTCCAACTCACGCTCCCTCCTCTGACACCACGGGATATGACCTCTCCTTCACTCATACACTGACCTCTCCTCACTCACACTGACCTCTCCTCACTCACACTGACCTCTCCTCACTCTGGACACTGGACCTCTCCTCACTCACACACCCGCGACAGACAGCTCTGGCTTCTTGCGTGCCTCAAATGGTTTGGATGAATTGAATGCTCCACAGTGATCAGTGTTTTTATTGGCAAACCCAAAACCTTCCTATTGGCAATACAGCCGACACTTAAGGCTCTTCTTTATGTTCAAACATGTGTTTGAAAAGTTTTATGATGGAATAAACATAAAGATGCCAATACGTGTTGAATCAGAGAAGCAGATCTCACTCTTCATTAAAACTCCTCGAAACCGTGTCGTCTCTGCACGCAGCTGCTTGCAGCGATCAGCCCCCTCCCTCTCTGTGTCAGCCCCTCCCTTCTGTTGTTCAGCCCCTCCCTCTCTGTGTCAGCCCCTCCCTCTCTGAGTCAGCCCCTCCCATCTCTGTGTCAGCCCCTCCCTCTCTGTGTCAGCCCCTCCCTCTCTGTTCTCTGCCTTTCAGTCAAACCCCACTCATTACCGCCTCATGTCTTTAGGGAATCTTCATCATAAGTCACTTGCCTTTTATGGTCAAATGGGGCGGGCGAGGAACCGACTGAAACCGGTGTCGTTGATGTCATGCAGTTTCTGCTGCCACGTGTGATCAGCGGAGGAAAGATTGCGCGGTTCAGCGTGTGGTACCCGTGCATACACAGGGTTTATAAATCGGGAAAAAAACTTTGCGTTACAACATTTTTTGTGGTTTGCTCTGCACTTCAAATCAGAGTCTCACACACAGTTTGATAAATGAGCCCTGGCGTCTCCATTTATAAAGCTTTACGTACGGACAAAATGAGCCAAAACCTTCCGTACGAACTGTCTGCTCCAAAAGGTGGTATTTATAAAATGGAATGAACGTGAACATTACGCACCGCCACACTTAGGTTTGTTACCTGTCGTACGCATGTCCGCACTTTTCAGAAAACTCTGCAAACACACGCAGGAGAGGCGATGGAAAGCGCAAGGGAGGTCGGATTTGAGGAATGAAGTCTGGTGCACATTTAAAAACTGCTCATTTCTTTATTCTACAGAATGATTTAAGATCATTTAAAATAAAATAGGCAAATCAACCGTTGGCTTTGTGTATGTTTCAATCTTGTAGTTTATTACTTAATAAAATATTGTAGGTCATGTGTTGACACTCAAAGACGTGCACGCTCAGTACGCTCATGCACGGACACGGAGCGGCACTGCCGCCGGCTTGGAGAGCGAGAAGCAGGAAGGATCCGAGCCCCTCTGTGCTTTAACCAAAGTTGACCAACTCCTGCAGAAGACCGGGCTGAGGGCTGGTCCAAGACACAAGTCCATTCAGAGACGCTGCGTAATTACATAACCTCTCTCTCTCTCACCACCCAGAAACTTCATCCCCAAACCCCGACTGGCACGTACAGCTTCAAAAAACAAATATCTGAGTGATTCAAAAGCCCACCGAGGCTTATTCTGTAGTTTCCAGGAAATTTGAGCTCCGTGAACAGCATGGAAATATCACAATCAGCGTCTAAAGGCTTCTTACGATCTTAAAGTGCAAATCAAAGGTTTTATTGATGAGCTCTGCACTCTGCCAGTAGGTTATACTTGTGATCAGAGAAACAGCCGATAACATGTCAGTAAAGAATCCACCCGGGCTCTGCTTGTGGCGGTTGTGGCCCCTCCTCCTGCTGTCACTGCTGTGGCCCCTCCCTCTCTGCTCCCGGGGTTCTCGGTAAAACCCTCTCATTATCGCCTATGTTTAGGTAAATCTATTCATAAGCTTACTTTGCATGTCCTTATATGTGACATGGGGCGTGGCAGGGGGCGCGGACGTGGAGGAGGGGTCATGTGCTCACATTTCTGCTCCAGGTGGGATCAGTGAAGGGGAGTTTACGTCGCGTGCTGTGCGTAGGAGGGTTTCATCATAAATCCCTTTTTTTTTTCTCCGTTACGTGAAGTTTGGGTTTTGCTCGTACGTACTCTTATAAGCAGATTCTTCACGGGGACATTTTATAAATTGAGACCTGGTGGAAGATTTGCCTGAACCTTGGTAAGAGTTTGCATTAATCCAGAGTGAACAAGTCCTGTACGACAGGCTGAGAGGGAATCTGCCAGGAAGAAGCTCTGACTCAAAAGAAACACAAGGAATAAAGACTTTAATGTGTTGGAGAACATTATCCTGTTGTCTGTTGTCATAATGACCATGGTACGTTTGGAGGAAAAAGCCCTTTTGGGGAATGGACCAAACTCATCCAACTATTGTGAGAAGCTTGTGGAAGGAATCCAAAACCGTTTGACACGAAGTTATACAGTTTAAAGGCAACGCTACAAATATTCATGGAATGTTTAAACTTTTGCGTTTATACAGAGAAATTCTATCATTCTTATGGAATTGAGAAATATATTTTTTTTTTTTAAAATTCTAATTGATGTAAAAATTATAAAAAGTTAATTGTCTGCGTACATTGTGCATGAATGGGATTGAGTGGATCTTGCTGCTTAAAGCGCTTTGAGAGCCTAATGTAGGTGGAAAAGCGCTTTATAAGTTGAGACCATTTACATTAATTCTGGTCATGCAGACAGTATAAGTGTTTAAAGTGAATTGTAAATGTCTGGCTTCTCACTGTAAAATGTTGTAAAAAAGGACGTAAAACTAAATGAAATGTATTTATTTATTTATGCTTTTTATACATTAAGATTTTGTTATTTTGTTCAAACCTATATCACTTATAAAAGTTTTAGAGAAGAAAATAATATAGTTTTTCTATTAACTCTCAGTTGGATTCCTCTTCATGACTTTATTTTTCTGTTTTATCTCTGGACTTTAATCACTCATTTATTTCTTTATGTCAGATTGAAGGACTGTGATTTGTCAGAGACCAGCTGTTTCCTCTCTGGCCTCAAGCTCTGAATCCAAACCCCTCACATCTCACTGAGCTGGATCTGATTGGTCAACTACAGTCTGTCTGACTCAGGAGTGTCTCATCTGTGTGATTCCTGCAGAGGTCAGACTGTCGCCTCAGACTCTCAGGTCAGTTCACTGTCTCTGTGTCAGGGCCTCCAAGTTTTCCGAGTGGGCGTGTCCAGACAATTTTTTCAGGGGTGGCACAGGAGGGGCCACCTAGTTCTGCTGGGGTGCACCCATAAATCAAGGATTCTGCAGTAAAAACAAAAAAACATGGCATGTCCCGCTTTTCGATTAAAATTTTAAACATAGGATGGACATTTTTATCCACTGAAGCAATAAACCGAACACCAGGAGTTAACTTCCTTTTGGTCTTCATAGTTTTGTCATTCTCAGTTTCTAGTGGCAATTAAATGCACCTCATGTGACAGAGAAAATCAATTCACGTCAACATCTTTACATCCTTACAAACACCAAACCCTGAGGGAAACATTTTACATTACGAGCTGTTGACAAGACAGACTGTGGTTTCAAACAGCTAGGCTTACTTAAAACATGTTTAAAGTACATCATTGACAGCAACAACAGCCATAACTACTTTCCTCTGATAAGAAATTACACAGATCAAATGTAAATTACAGCACTGCTCTGTCCAAAACTACTTCCATAAGCGAAGTCTTAATCTCGTGGTGCGCATGTTGCAGAGCTTACAGGTCAAAGGTCAATTGGGATTAAAGCGCTCTCTCCCAGTAAACCCAGTTGTAAATATGCATGCAATAAAGATTTGTTTACAGGCATCAAAAACTGTGGTACATAACAGATCATCAAACAAATATATGGAGGCGTGAGTATCTGTGCTTCCATGAACATTTTTGTCAAAATATATAGTTTTAATTCAAATAGCAGGAGCACAAGCTAAATTAAATGTCGACTTTTTTGGGTGGTGGGGATAATTTCTTTTCCTGAAAATTACACATATATATGAATATGTACAATAGAAAAGCAGAAAGTAAGTCATCTTTACTTTTATACTACACAATGCTTTGGCCTACAATGAACATGTTTCTCTTCTTCAGCATTGTATCAAGGGGAGGAGGATTACGATGATTGGTGTATGAAAGGAAAGGCTAAATGGCATATGCCTAGAAGTTGGCAATAATCATGCAGCACTAGGAAACAATAAAAACATTACCCTTCAAAACATTGCCAATAGCACCTTTCTATGCGTCCTGTTCAATGTACATGCTTTTATGTAATTTGTTGGATTCTTTTCTGATAACCCACTCGGCCTTAAAGTAACCTGTACTTCGTACTTGGCACTGAAGTAAAACATCAGAGGCAAACTCCAATCTATCTCGACCGACCTGTTTCACTGAAGGAACTTTTCAAGGATACTGCCAGAGTTTCTCGTCGTGTCTCACCAACAAGTTCTTTAGCGCTTAGCGATAGCCCGCGTTTCCACACAAATAACTTCATATTGCAATTGTCAATCGTCTATAAACATCATGACTCATCTCTGTATCCTCCACCTGAGCTCTCACTCACTAGAAGTTTTGAGTATCATACAAAACATACAAATCATTAAACTTACATTTATCTGCACTCTCTCTCTTCGTATAGCTTGCAAAAGCGAAAAGATGCTTGTATTACAGGTTTTAGCAAAATGCTAATTTCCACCTGTCGTCCTGGACAGTTGATGTTACAGTACAAACTGAATTTTTAAATTGTAGATGAGTATATGACCATGGGTTAATACATTTTAACATCATCTAATATATTTTAACTGAAGTGACTTTGAAACATTTTAAAATCCTTTCTCCAGCGTGAACGGCTGCTTTTCCTTTTTTTCATTTATTTATTTATTTATCAGGACAATGTACAGTTACATTAAGCTCGTGAGCAAAAGATGTTTGACAGACTGTTAGCTTTTTTCAAAGCTTAATTTCCATCTGAGTCCTAGGGGACAAAAGCAGAAATACAATGTATTACAGTGCAAATATCATTCAGTCATCACCATCACATCACATGCTCAAAATGGAGTAGGCTGAAGCAATAAGCTTATAAGTGCCACCCCGTGTTCAACTCAATATACATTTACATAGCATTAATAAATTTGTAATTCTAAAATTACATTCGACTTTAGGTTACAACAGATACAAGATTACAGATACATCAATCAGCTCAGACGTAGCAAAAATTTGCCAAGAAGAGCATTTAAATGCCTAACATTTGTTACAGATGTTTGCAGAATTTAAAGGAAAAATTGATAGACGAAGTATACAGTATCTAAAAAAGAATTACTACGTGTTAATCTGACTTTTAAAGATGTAATTGGAGATTAATCCCAGGTTTATACTGTAGTTCTTTCTGGTATATATTCCAATGTCAGGTCAATGGTTGTTTCTATTATTATATTAATTTGACATTTCTTATCACACGTTTGACTTGTGTAGGACAGGCATATTACATTCTGCTGTGTTATTAATTGTCTTTTGGTCTGTTGGTTCCCTGTTGTCATTCCATCTCCACTACAGTTTTATTTTATTATTATTTCCCCTGTATGTGTTGGTGCCGTGTTAAAAAGCTAGAGATAGAATGGGCAGTTGCAGAGTTGGCGATAGCCCCCATTCACCAGCTACCCTATCTTACAAACTTTATGGATGATCTTTGTGTTCCTATACTGTGGGATGCGTTAAAAAGGCGAGGCTTAATGAGCCTGTTTGGCCAGGGGAGGGGGTCCCTCTGACCAACAGGCCCAGTCTGCTCGACTTCCTTGTTTACTGGTATTTTTTGTAGATATAGTAATGACAAACAACTGATAACAGCAGCATTAGTTAATTTTGTTAAGCCTGCCTTCCCTTTCAAAACTAAGTCATAAAATTTCAATTTGTATCAAAGCTGCTTTTTCGGATACTAGCTTTGGAAGATACACTCTAGCTCCCTCAATCTGCTGGTATATTTCCTTTTGGCCAAGCAGTGGAGCCCAATGGCACCATTGTTTATGAGTTTCTTGTGCTGCCTGGATAAGCCCATCTAGGTGGCCTAATCCAAACTTCGTAAACCCTCCAACTCCCATCAGCCGGGAACTAAGAGACCTGACCACACTGCTCTCTGCACAATAAGAGCCTTGTCATGTCAGCCTCTCCAACTTGTCCATAAAGTTACTTGGTATTAAAACTTCAGTTTCTTTCTGTTTTTCAGCTCGCACTCTTTAACAGTTTAGTAGTAATATCTGCACTTTGATGTGGGCTTTAGCAGGAGGTTCTCCCCCCTTGTCTGCAGTATCACTTGTGCTTAGGCAGGCATTTTCTACATCTTCATTTTGCCTCAATTACCTTTGCAGCTTCTACTACAAGCTTACGAAAGTTATCTTTGAAGTTCTTCTGCAGACATGTGCATATGTGTTCTCACAACACCATTGAATGATACGAAGAAAAGAGTCTTTTGCAGCTGTTTCTTTAGCTCTTTCTATGGACTTTGCCTCAGCCATCTTGGTAGGGAACGAGGTGCACACCCTTGCAGAGAGGACGGACAGGGCGGTTCATAAAGTCTGGACTGGAGTCGCTGAGAGCTGTCAGCTTTGAACATTGGTTTTTTCCTGTCAGTGTTTCCCACTTTTGTGCGCCCTTCCCACACTTGAAAGGAGTTCGGGACCCAAAAACGAAGATAAAAAACTGGACTTCACTCAGGCGTTAGTTCCCTTTTTTATTTACAGCCAGGACAGTGGAAAAACCTTTAAAAAGGAGTTAAAGCCACACAGTACACCAGGTCAGTACAGATGCTTAAATTGACTATGTTACAAAAGATATACCCCTCCTGGAGCCTCCACCTTAACGTTGGGAGCGTTTGACCTTGAATGATCCTGGATCTCTGTTGTCGGGGGCTTGGTGCCCCTGGTAGGGGTCTCCCATGGCAAACAGGTCCTAGGTGACGGGTCAGACAAAGAGCAGTTCGAGCCCCTTATGGAGAGACCAACAGGCCCGCGTAAGAACCATTGCAGGCCGTCCTTCTGTGACCCACCACCTGCAGGGGGCGCCTATAGGGGCTGGTTGCAGCTCCAACAGCTGCCCCCACGACCCATGGCAACAGAAAGTGCGAAGAAAAATGGATGGATGCGACAAAAGAATATAACAATACATGGTTTTAATATACAAATTAATACATCAAGTTTTTTTTTTAGAATAAAATAACACTCATGAATTAACGTTAATGCTTAAAGTTGCCTTTAAATCATGTATCCAATTTTATCTGACTATTTATTTACATTTTTGGTAATTTAGAACATTTTCATGAGGAGCTTTTCTACAATATTAAATAATGTGTATTCACTCTTAGTGACTTAAATGTGAAAAGAATAAACATGCAAAACCCTTCTACATCTGCGGCATTAATATATACATATTTAACATTAACCTGCTCAGTTTTACAACACAAAATATGACAGCACAATAGCCACTGAGTGCTCTTGAACGCAACTCTAGCACCGCACTCAGAGCAGCTGATGCTTTGCAATCCCTCCCGACAAAAACGTTGACATAACGTAGGTGATCAACGGTACTTAAAGCGATTACCAGTGGTCGCTTCAGGAGGAGTTTATAGTGCCCGGATCCCGCACAGTGGTTTGATGGGCTCTTTATTTTCTGCTTTGGCTTTGTTCTGCCGCTGTCAGCTGCCGTTGTGTCCTAGCTCTCGGTGCACACGAGTAAACAGCGGTTGCGCCATTACTTTACCGTGCGTGCGCAGCTAATTAGTACATTGGTTCCGCCTGAGCTTGTTGGTGAGGAGAGTCAAGGGGGCGGCAGTTGAAGCAACAGCCATGTTTTCATTTTGAGCTGCTCTGAGAGCGGGATGTAGTTGAAGCCTCTGACCATTAGACTGTAAACACTTGCTACGTAACGCGCCGCAGATTCAGAACGACGCTTAAAGTTAGAGCTGATAATGCCAAAACCATATGTCACTCTCAGAGAAACAATGTGTTTTCTTCACATTTTATCCAGTGTGCTCATGCCCGACAGTAATGGCAGATTACGGATTTAAAACACACTAGCGCCACCCAGAGGATAAATGTCTGCACGCTGCCCACCCTTCATAACACATCAACACCCCCAGGCCTCCCCCTAGACACACCACTGCAAGTTTCACAAAACTATGAACAAAAACGTATATCACGGATTTGTTTTTGTTTATGGACAAAAATACATTTCCAGAAAGAATGAAAAACCTAAAAGGTTTATCCACAGACTACATTTCATTGTTGCTAAAAAGAGACGAAATAAATGATTTATTTATTTATGCTTTTATACATTAAGATTTGTATTTGTCAAACTATTATTTTATAACGTTTTAACAAAGAAATAATATATTCTTTCTTATTAACTCTTCAGTTTTGGATTTCTTCTCATGACTTTTATTTTCTTTGTTTTTATCTCTGCCGACTTTAATCACTTCATTTATTTCTTTATTCAGATTTGAGTTTACTGTGCGTTTTGTCAGAAGATCAGCTGTTCCTCTCTGGCCTCAGCTCTGAAGGTCCCACCCCTCACATCTCACTGAGCTGAAGTGGGTGGTAATCGCTACTGTCGACTCAGGAGTGTTCTCATCTGTGTGATTTCCTGCAGAGGTCAGACTTGTCGCCTGCAGACTCTCAGGTCAGTTCACTGTCTCAGGTTCACACAAACTATGAACAAAAACAATATTATTATTATAATCTGCCCTAAAATGAAGGCGGTTTTCACACATGTTGGAGCTTCTGTAATCGCTCTAGTTCCAACTGTTATTACTTCAAGTTAGTTCAGTCCGTGTTCACACGCGCTCACACCAAAAAACATCGCACCATCAGCCCAGAATACAACCATCAGGCTGTTCATGAACTTGTTCCCATGACAACGAGCATCCACCTGTCACTGGGCGTACACGTGCACGTGCACACTTCCCTGATGTGACTGAGGGTCACTCCTCTCCTCCTGGTTCATTTACAGTGAAAGCTCATATACAGGAGGAGAAATGCTCTTTAATGGGCTCATGAAAGAGAAGTTTGACTGAAGAAAGACGGGAAAGAGAACGTACCTGATGATTTAAAGTGGATACATTTGCCTCGTCAGAGCAGTAATCCAAACGTCCTCATGCACCGCCCATTTCATTCTTTCTTTCAGCAAAACAGAGCGTCCAAAGTGAGAGTAGTTCAGGCCTGAGGTCTCACATTCACACAACACAGAGCGGACTCATGGCAGAGACAGATCCTGTTTCAGCCGCATCTCGGAGGCCTGTTTTAGGACTGCCTAAAGTGCTGTCCCTTTAGGTCCACCTAACTAGAGCCTTGTGTTGAAAACGCCCTTTAGTCATTTGTTTGTGTTAGGACAAAATACATTTACACAAGAATGAAAACCTACAAGTTGTATCCTTACAGAACTTTTACTAATTTAATGAAATTTATTTATTTATTTATGCTTTTATACATTAAGAATATTATATATATATTATTATATATTATGTGATTTTGTTCAAACTTATATTTTTATAAAGTTTTAGAAAAGAAATAATATAGTTTTTTCTTATTAACTCTTCAGTTTGGATTTTCTCATGGACTTTTATTTTCTTTTATCTCTGACTTTTAATCACTTCATTTTATTCTTTATTAATTGCTGGAGCTGTGGTTTGTCAGAGATCACGTTCCTCTCTGGCCTCAGCTCTGAAGTCAAACCCCTCAATCTCACTGAGCTGGACCTGTGTGGGGTAACAGACTGAGAGAGTCAGACGTGAGAAGTCCTCGTCCTTGACAGACCCTCACTGTCGACTGGAGAAAACTGAATGAGTCCTGACTTTATGAGACTGTTCTGAACTGGAGCATTTTCTGTCTTTTGTCTGAAATAAAAACACTGGGCTGTTGGAGTTTGTTTTAAAGAGTTTTTAATCTTAAATCCATTCTACCATTAAAGGTTAATATGCAGATGAAGTGCTTAACATGTGATTGTTATATCCTCATTCAAAAAACATCAATAATCACATATTCAGTTTATCTTCCTCTTCCTCAGTCACAATACCAGCCCACACTCCGAATACACGGGGACCTTTAACAGTTTAAAAGACCTGATTATTTTTCATATATTTCATTGTCTTTCCATATTAATTCTTGTGGAATAATGTTGACAGTTGTGATGAATGATTTTCTGATCTACTGCTTCTCAACGCTGAGAGATAATGATGAGCAGCAGCTCCAGAAGCCGACGCCTCAGGACTGAGGAGAATAACAGAAGGATCAGCATCACGGCTCAGGTGGAACAGGTCTGAGCTCCATCAAAGAACGGGTCTGAGACAAAAAGTCACCTCCAAAGAAGAAGGACGAGGACGTGAGTAAGAAAAGTGAAGTCCTTTAGGCGCCGCGGGTCACAGACTCTCCAGGCGTCTATCCTGGAGCTTTTATCTGTCCTACTTAATGATATTTATTACATTTGAATTTGATATTATGATCTGATGAAGAACAGACGCTTTATTCACATCAGATTTGGAAACTAGGTCTGATGATTTGGCCTAAAAAAAAAAATAATTTACCCATTGCACATCAAATGCTACTGCAGACATCATGACTCGGTATGTTTTTACTTTCCCAAATAACAAATCTTACTGTCGCGTTTAAATTAAACTAAATGATGTTAAAAATGTGTTCTATTTACTTTTGATATGGATGTAAATGTAACACCAGGATTTTTCTAATGACGTCTTTCTAATCATTTTCTTATTGATCTTATTTCCAATTCTCCAACATCACTGTTCAGTATATTCTTTACTGAACTCTATTTTTACTTGTGGAGTAATATCTTATGAAGCACAAAGGGACAAAAAAAGGATGTGAATTGATCTGACAGGCTGTAACTGTCCCAGCTCTGTGCACTTTGATATTTGATCACTTATCCTGAGCCTGTGCTTTTTAAATGTGCTGCACTTGTGGATTCATTACAACTCATTATAATAAACCATAACCCAGGTCAAGTTTGTAGAATTAAATATACTTAATATATTCTAAATAAATACACATGAAGTTGCATTTTAAGATCATAGTTTTATACTTTTTTGTAGGATATTAAAGTTCATACTGGAGCCACCAGGAGTCCCAATCGTAGTTTCTGTTGTTATTCCTCCATGTTTAAGTTGGTTGCCATGGTTACTTGTGGAAAACAAAGGACACAACAACAACAACAGAAGAACAAAGGCCTAGTAAATACAGGTTCAAGCCTCACTGTTGGACTGGGCGTGGCAGTGAGGTCACAGGTATCGCCCTCTTGTGGGGAAGACATGAACTACAGTTTGTAGTTTCTGACACTTTGAATATATTAAATAGTGTTAAAGTTGTGTTAAAATGGAACAACTATAGTATATTTCAAATGCACTTAATTGTATATTTAAAGTGTGTTTTATAGTATAATAAAAGTGTATTAGCAGTTTGCTTCTGCCTTATTTAATATGTGATACAAATATACACAGAAGTTCATATTAATACACTTTTTAACAGCTTAACTTGTACTTTAACATAATGTGAGTACATATTAGGAAGCATACTAATATTAGAATAAAAACACTATTTGGTATCAGGTAAACTTTATTTCTACTGAAATATAAGACTTTTTCAGAAACATAAGCTGTAAGAACCAAAAATGCCTGAAAACATGAGAATAAAAACTTAGTGAAAAACTGAACTTGTTCAAACGTACAAAGTTTCTATTGACTTGTTTTTTGGAGTAACTCTGGTTCCACTTGTGACGAGGAGACTCCTGATCTCTGACACTCATGTTCCTGGGAAGCGCTCCCTCACAGTGTCTGAAAACACAAATCATTGTTGTTTTTGAAAGAAAATGAATCAATTGAAAACAAAGAGAAAGTGTTGAACACTTCCCTGTAACTACATTCACTTTGTGTGGATCCAACTGTTCTTTTCCAAAGACAAGAGAAGCCAGATCTTGGACAAAGAGGGAAACTCTTGATGTATTGAGTCGATCATATAGTTTATTTAACATCTGATCCACCAGCCCATCTGTTGACCAAACACAAACTACAGTGGTTGAAAGTGATCAGTGTCAGGGGAAAGGAAGATGATACTTTGCCGTGAGCCTCATTAGACAATAGCAGTGATGGCTTAACAAACCAAATATAACATGTCAACAATATTTAGTCTGAGGTCAAGACGGGCTGCTGCTGATGGACTTCCAGGGTGTTCTTTATTTGGAAAAGGACACTTGGAAGTTCTACAAAGAGAAATACAATTACAAAGAGCACCTACAAGGAACTTTGAATCAAAGAAATGATAAACATATTTCATATAGCATTTTATTTTGATTGAAGCTTTATTTAAGCAGGAAAGTCCCACTGACATTAAAAAGCTCTTTTTCAAGGGAGTCCTGGCCAAGAGGCAGCAAAAGACTCACAGTTACAGTTACTCCACTTGGGCCACTTTCTGCCAGCTCTGAGTCACTATTTCCTGCCCGACTACAATGGACTGAGATAATTCCTCATCACTTCCTATTACTGCCTGTGATTCAAAACTATCATGAAACTATATTTAAATCATACTTGTAAATATGTTGAACATGAATTTCTATATAATGAATACTTTTCTTTCTCTGGACCATCTCTGCCAATGATCAAATAAATCAATGTCTGTATCAATATCGGTTTCATCAGATTGTTCAGTGTTGAAATGTGGGGCTGCTGGTTCCTCTCCAGGAGACTTCTCTTTAAATATTCACTCATCACATTTGCAGCTTTTTTAGCAGCAGCCTTTTTTGGAGCAGCTTGACTGATCTGAAAGCAGAAAATAAAATTACAAAATGATGAGAAAAACAACAAAACAAATGTGATCCATTTTGGAATGAGGCTGTAAGTGAACAACATGTGGGAAAGTGTTAGTGGTGTAAAGACTTTACACACAGTTCCCCATAAAGACAATGGGGCCTGTTTGGAGCAGTGCTGCAGAGATGGTTGTCCGTCTTTAAGGTTCTCCCATTTCCTCAGAATAACTGGAGCTCTGTCAGAGTGACCAGCAGGTTCCTGTCTCTCTGACCAAGGCCCTTCTCCCTGATGGCTCCGTTTGGACGGGCCCAGCTTTAGGAAGAGGCCTGGAGGTTCTCAACGTCTTCCATTGACCGAGAATGGAGGCCACTGTGCTGTGTGCTTTTCCAAATCCAGTCCAATGAGTTTCATTTACCACAGGTGGATTCCAGTCCAGTTGGAGAAACATCTCAAGGACCATAAGTTTTGAGTGTCAGAGCAAAGGGTGTGAATATTTATGTAGGGGAGACCGGGTGTGGTTGTAACAGGGGGAGAGTTGTAACACCATCAATTCAACCATTCAGGGATAAGATTGAAGTCACATGATCATATCAGTGTTTACTCACTTCCTCCCTGATCCCACATGGTGACTGTCAAGGCTGGAAACAGTTCATGCAGATTCTAGAGAGAAAACAATGATTTTGAGGTAAGAAAGTACATTAATCAAGATTATCATTTGTTTAGTGCTTATACTATTGCACATAAAACCACATGACTTACATTAGATTAAATTGTAGTTTCTCAGGCAAAATGTGATGCACATTTCCCCTGCTATTATCAAACCATTATGCTGATACAGCTGAACAATGGCTGACAGGGGTGGATGTAACACAATCATCCCCTATATACAGTTAATAACACTTTATAATGACACTGCAAATGTTTTTTAAAATCATCTGATGAGGTCAGAGAGAAGGGCAGGTCAGATCAGTTCCAAAGGCACATGGGATCTGCCTTTAACACTGAGCAGATACTGTAAAACACTGCAGAAGCTGAGAGACCGGGGTCCAGTGATCATCCCAGTGTAGGTCACACTGAAGCATCAACAGAGTTTCCTCTGATTATTGGACTCAGACAGCAGACCTGTATTATGGACTGACTGCACCTGAGGTTTCAGCATATGACAGGTTAGAGAGAGAGACATTGTTCTTTTATTTAAATAAAGCTCTTTTTGAAGCTGATCACATGACCAAACCTCTGTTTTTGCTTCTTTTGTTTAACTGTTACGACTTACCCCATCATGTGTTACAACCTACCCCTGTAGTGAGGTCGGTTGTAACAAAGGAACACCATGTATTTGACATGGACTCACGAGGTCTGTGATTTTCTTGCAGAGGTTTGAATTGGTGCCATCTGTAGTGAACAAATGTGGAGACTTTGTATAAAAGTTTAAGAACTCTAGCTCAAAACTTCAGTGAGTTCCAGGTGCTGAAGCAGAAAGTGTTACAACCACACCCGCTCTCCCCTACATGACTTTTATTGTTCATACATTTAAAAAAAACTTGAGCCACTTTGTCACTAGATTGATGAGGAAAAAACAAACAAATGTGATTCATTTTGGAATGAGGCTGTAACTTAACAACATGTGAGAAAAGTGTAGTGGTGTGAAGACTTTCCAGATGCTCTGTATAAGATAAGATCATCCTTTATTGATCTCACAATGGAGAAATTCACTTGTTCCATTTGGCTCTCAATAAGATCACTCAGGGTGAGCAGGAGAGACAGGAAATGTGCAAACAGTTCAATAGTAAAGAAGAGGTGTCTTATGTACAATGAGTAAAGCAAAAGTCTTAAGCGGCAGGAATAGAAACAATAAGAAAATGAAACATAAACATGAGAACAGACTCTAAAAGTAGAATATGAAGGTCAGCGTTAGAAGCTCCTACACTGGATGAATTACAAGAAGCCACTCAAGCTTTTGTCCATAAGATTCACTTTAGAACCATCAGAAAAAACAGAAAAGTTTGAAACTGATGTGGAAAATGTCTTTATGTTGATCAAATCTAATCTGAACATGTGATATGTGGAAACAGTAGCCCCGCCCCCTAATGTGCTTGTTTCAATAGGACACATATTTAACCTGTGTGCATTTGCTCCACTTTGGCTTTACCCAAATCTAAGCGTCTGATGCTGATCACAGATCGATCGAGTCGTCCTCGGTCAGAAGGAACAGCCACTGCAATGGAGCCGTTTAGAGGATTTATTCACAGAAAACACAATCAAAAGTATATTCATCAACATGAGCTGCAGTACAACCGAAAGTCCACTAGTGGGCGCTCTAACACTATAAATGAACTTCCATAAATGTCCACATGGGTAAAAACAGGTGAAATAAACCTGTCATTTCCAAAGCCTGAACTGAAGAACAGACAGAGGATTCTCTCACACTGAAGCTTCTCTCAAAGTAACTATGGCAACCACGAGCACAACTACAAGTGAACACATGCATTATGGGTAACGTAGTCTCTGTCAGGGCTCCATCTTCTTTTCCCACATATTGAATGTTTTCTGTATTGTCTTTATTCCTGTGACATTTGAAGTCTGTGGCCTTTTTACTTTCTGAAATAATCAGAGTCAAAAATGACAGAGGCTCAAAAACTCCCCAGCTTTAGGAGACAGTTTCTCATTAACTGTAGTTTACTTTATTAAACAAAAGAAGAAGTATTTCCTGTTTCCTGGAACAAAAGTGCATTTTTAGGCCGTTTCTGAGAGTCATGAATAAATAATAATATAATAATAATATAATAAATAATAAATGCTTCGTGTTTGGTGTAATTGTGTCTGAAACGGCCTTTTTAAAAGTGCCTTTAGAGCAGCAGTACCTCCTCTGTCCTGACGGGGGCACTTTTTCTCCAGCTCAGCTTTACCCAAATCTAAAAGCTTCTTACAGCCTTTAGGCCAGAGTCACGCCTCATTTGAAAGCTAAGACCTACAAAACTAAAGCCTTGTCATCACTTTTTCCTCCTCATTTTGACTCTTTCTTTCAACAGGTTTTTAGATTTGGGTAAAGCTGAACTGGAGACAAAGTGCTGGGTGCAGGCGGGTGGTAAGAGGTGAATGTAATATTTAATATTCATTTGCTCGTCTCGCCCAAAACCACCAATAAACAAAAAGTATAGAAATGTAGTTTGTTATTGAGCTCATTTTCTCTTCTTTGAAAACACAAAGACAGTCGTGTTTATTTAAGAAGAATCTGCCTAAACTATTTTGCTTTAAACCCAAACAAAACGACCCACATGACTTTGTTTTTTGTTTCAGACCAAAAATTCACTTTGAGAGAAACATTTATTTTTTGTTTAAATCCTGTCAAATCAAATCTATAATCTCAGTTAAAAAATACAAATGTTTTATTTCCACAAGGGCGGTTCAGCTTCCCCCACTCTCCCCTCACTGTTTTTTACTCACTATCATTTTACTCAAGTAGAAGTAAAAAGTACTACTCTAAGAAGTACAATGACTACAAAGAGTTACTGGAGTACATGTAAGTGAGTACGAGCCGCCTCTGGATGTGAGGAATAAGTTTGAAAGTCAGGAGTTTGGACTCAAAATATAAAAGTCAAATAAACTGGATGTGTCGTCTCTCCATAAGTTTGAACCCGTTACCTCCGCCTGGACCGAGCACATTTCCTCCAGTTCGGCTTTACCCAAATCTAAAAGCTTCTCAACTGGAGCTCACAGCCTAACGCCTCATCAAACTTTAAAATGACAACAACAAATGTTCAAGTGTGTTAAATGTGTAAAAAGTTTAGTCCAAATCCAGAGCCAAACATTGTTGTTATATCAGTGATGTTCAGCAGAGGTTTCACATTCTCTAAATGTAATAGTTGTTCCTGGGCCTTAAGGGTTAAATGTGTGAGCTGTGGTGACAGAGGGCGGGGCTGGTCATGTGACTCAGGTAAAGAGCGCTGTGAAGAATTCCTTTACTCCCCGTGTAACCGCCGCAGTGTCAGAAATGTGCGGCTGAAGGGGAGATTACGGGACGGCAGGTCCTCTAAAGGAACCAGGGAGAGTCCCACAGAGAAAGAGGAGACGAGGAAGAGCCCACACTCAGGTGAGAGAGGGGAGAGTCCCACAGAGGAAGAGGAGACGAGGAAGAGCCCACACTCAGGTGAGAGAGGGGAGAGTCCCACAGAGGAAGCTGAGACGAGGAAGAGCCCACACTCAGGTGAGAGAGGGAGAGTCCCACAGAGGAAGAGGAGACGAGGAAGAGCCCACACTCAGGTGAGAGAGGGGACAGTCCCACAGAGGAAGAGGAGACGAGGAAGAGCCCACACTCAGGAGAGAGGGGAGAGTCCCACAGAGGAAGAGGAGACGAGGAAGAGCCCACACTCAGGTGAGGCTTTGGAATAAGACAGAGCTACAGTTTACAGACACACGCTCATCAGGAAGGAAAGAGTTCATAATATACATTTAAGAAACAACAGGCAGATCAACTAATAATGGACTAATGATCAACTAATGATGAGCTAATACTGTGCTGTTCTATTCATAAAGAGGAGAGGGGGGGGAGGGGAGAGGACCTTTCAGTGGTTGTCCGTGTACCTCTTCCTCAAGGGCGTTGCAGTTTATTTAGAAAGCAATCACTTAAAAGTGCTATTTGTGAATAAAAAGACAATGTTGTGTTCAAAATCAAGCTAAAATGTGTGTTATTAGTGCTGTATCAGTGTAACGTGTGTAAATGCTTCTTCTAAACAGTCAGAGGAAATACGTGTCTGAATCTGTTTGGAGTCAAAGTGCGTCTGAAGGAGTGTGGTGAGGAATGCAGTCGAGCAGAGCCGCTGAGCCGCTGTTTCCTGTTGGTCCAGTCACAGGTAAAATAAACACAGCGTTCACTTGAATGAGGTTTATCTCTGTGTTTAACGGCTCTGACTCTCCCCAGGACGAGACTCGGAGGAAATGGCAGAAGGAAAAGCAAAGCCTCCAGAGGGCAGCACTGAGCCACAGCTCTATGGGACGAAGTGAGTTCAGTCCTTTCTTATCCACTTTAACCGTAAAAACACATTATTTCAGATCATTTTCTCTCCACACACAGATCCACAGCTTCAGTTCACAGTCGTCTGTCCATGAAGAGTGACATGTCTAAAGGCGACGACCTAAACTTCAGTCCTGAACCTGCTCCAGACTCACGGTAAGAAACAAACTTAATGTGGAGTCAGTGGTGTGGTCTAACCTTTCTCCTGTTAGGGGCTGGTATCAGACCTGAAACATGGGGGAAGGTGTGTAATTAGACCATGGTCCAGGTTTCTGAAGCGTGGAGCACAGCCCTGTGACTGAAGCGCTTTAGTATACAGTATATATGTATCAGTATATTCTCTCTTCTCTCAGGACTGTTCCATTCACAGTGGGCTCATTACAGCAGTTTAGTTCCTGTGTAAAAGGATTTAAATGCAAGTAAAGTTGTGATGCGCTGAGGCAGAATGTGAAGGAGAGGGAGCAGCCTCTTGGTGGCGCTGGTGAGAGCCAGAGGAAGGAGCTGCATGTAACAAGATTCTGTTGATCCACTCCAGATCAAATGTCTAAAGTGTGTGGAGTGAATGAAAGTGAACAGACTGGGGGATCGGTGTCCTGGTACCGGACAGCCCAGGGCCTGGTCCTGGTCCTGGCCCTAAGGTTGGGGACCCTTTGTCTATGTGATATGCAAGTACACGCCTTATAGCCACTAAAGGTGCGTTCAGACCAAACGTGCGTCCACGCTCCGTCAGCCTCTAGTTGGACGCCAAACATTGCCGCTTCACACTCGTGAGAAACGCCTGTTTGCGGCGCCTGAAGTTTTGCAAGCGTCATAATTAGGAGGCGTGTCATACAACTCAGGCTGAGCGCAAACCGCGATGATCAACTTGTCCTCCATGCTGCAGGTCAGGGGCGCAACTATCCCCCCCCCTCCCTCACACACACACACACATGGCTCTTTGATGGTTGTTGTAAATAAATACCCTCTGAATTGACTTTATTTTAACGAAAATGTCACTATTTCACACAATATAACATCGACATTTTCCTCTATGGAGTTTGTTATCACAAAAAACAATCACACGGCCCGATTAAGCTTCTGTTGCTTTATTCACGTAACTTTTCCTCCTCTCCCTCTCTCTCCCTCGCACAAGAGGGGAGAAAACAACACAAGTGAAAGGTGTTTTGCTTCAACGCGATCTCCTCTGTAACCGTGTTTATTATTTCATTAGGACTTTTATTTCTCAAACGTGTTGCCTTATGCTCACTTTGAGCTCCTCGTGGGGGTGGAGATGACCGTCCCTCTGCACTCCTCTCTGCCCCACTCCAGCAGTGACTTTTGTTTCGCAAAATAAGCACAACTAAAGTGACACACCCTCCCCAAAGAGGAATTAAAAAAAAAATACTCCGCGAACCTTTTCATATCGTTCACTGTAAAGACTCGTTCAAAAGAGCCGGATCGTTCACTGTAAAGACTCGTTCAAAAGAGCCGGATCGTTCACTGTAAAGACTCGTTCAAAAGAGCCGGATCGTTCACTGTAAAGACTCGTTCAAAAGAGCCGGATCGTTCACTGTAAAGACTCGTTCAAAAGAGTCGGATCGTTCACTGTAAAGACTCGTTCAAAAGAGCCGGATCGTTCACTGTAAAGACTCGTTCAAAAGAGCCGGATCGTTCACTGTAAAGACTCGTTCAAAAGAGCCGGATCGTTCGCGACCGACACATCACTATTGGCGCCCCATCCTTTCGGCGCCCTATGAAAGGCATATATTGCGTATGTCCTTTTGCTCCACTGCTGCAGGTAACAGGTGACCTCACTATTTGAGCCCAGTCCCTGATTGGTTAACAAGGCGTAAATGAACGCACGTGTAGATTGTGATTACTTGAGTGCATGAAGCAGTGGGCGGGGCATCCCTGCTCGTGTACCGCGCTGTTCTCACTGGCTTTGACGCGCGTTTATCCTCATCTGCTCGCATTTGCTACGTTTCATACGCGCGGACGGCTTTGCTTACATTTCGACGCGCGTCGAAGCGTCTACATAGGGTTAACATGGAAGTTGGTGGTGTGTCAGCGTTTGGTCTGTACGCACCTTAAAGCCTGCAGGATTTCCACCTGAACACGACAGAAGGGACCGGTGTTATGTGGAAACGTGCACCCATGACGAGAATTACATCCCCTCACACAAAACAACTGCTTTGAGACCTGAAATGTTCACTAAACCCACCAACAGTAACTTATTTCAGCCTCTTTGCCTTTGTTATATAGAGAAACTCATGCTCCAGCTGTAAATATTTATTCATGAAGCCTATGATTTCTGATGTTCACATTTAACCTGCGTATAAAAACAGCTTTACGATATTAAAACATGGATATTATGGGCTCTTTATGCCAGATACGTTTACATCTAGAGTGTGCATTTCTCTTTTATTAATAATAATATAAGCAGGAAATCATAACAATGACAACGAGTCTAAAATAAGGAACAGTTTGTGGGTTTTGTGAAGGAAAAGCACTTGTTGACCTGGAGGGGGCGCATGTCTCAGCAGTTGTTTTGTGTGAGGGGGTGTCAGGTCTTTTCTCTCTCACCCAAAAGACCTGACATGATCTGATCTGATCTGATCAATGTCTCACTGTGATAAATATGATTATAATATGCCCTATATTAAGACAGTGTTTTTATTATGATTATGAATAAAGTCCACATGGCTAATTTTCTCTAAACTCTGTCCTTACAGTGCTGTTAAAGTGATAGTCTGGAAGTCTAAATGTAAGATGTAAAGTAGTAATATGGGCTCCACATTTGATGTACTGAGCTTATGAGTTATTAGTCTACAAAAACATAACGCAGAATGCAGTCATGGTTCTACAGTTTTATATCCACTCAGTATATTGATCCAGTAATACATGTCAGTGTCCACATCAAAGAGCAAAGTGTCCTGTGACCACTTCACTAAAATAAGAAGAGTTATTTTCTCAGGACTTCCTCATATACAACATTTTTGGTCAAGTAGCTTTAAAGAGCCTGAGTGTTTTTGGAAGAAGTTGTCTGAACACATCTATGATTAGTGGTGTTTAGTCCAAGTACGGCTGGTCTATAGCAGCTCATATCTGTTCAGCCTCTGGTCTGGAGCAGGACATTAAGGGCCTGTCACAATTGGCGCACGGGCACTATGCGATCATTTGTGGCTTCAAAATATGAAGGTCGTGCGAACACTCTCTTTTGGCGCACGGGCATCTGCACGAGCGACCGCTATTGACCGCATGAAAATGTGTGAATCGCAGTTGGATCATCAGTCGCAGCTGAATGTCATGCATGCACAAAATTCAGTGGAGGTCGATGGCGACTGAATATCGCCGCAGCAGGCCGTTTCTGTCGCGAGAATGGTGACAGATAAATCGTCTCAGTCACGGAGATGGTGAGAGACTGGTGAGCGCCGGGATCAGTGTCGTAGAGGCTAGACGCTGTTTATTCTTCCCCCGTTTGGTCTAGAGCGCGGATCGGGCCGTTTTTTTCTGTCCGAGCCCGGCCCTTGGAGGGAGATGGGGGTGCTCGTAAACCCGCTGTTACCTCGTAGTGCAGGTGAATTCAATACTTGTCAAAACTTCTCTCAGTCCGTGCTCTTAAAGTGAACGCACACCGAGACACTTTGAAACAGTTTCACCACATTTCTACTGGCAGTGATGCACGCGTTTCACAGAACCCATTAACCTGCTAAAAAGAGCCACGTTTGCCCTCTCTCTTACACCACGGACTTACGTGTTATATTTTATTTTGATAAATGGATAAATCATGTGTTTAAAGCGCTGCACGGTTTGAGAAAAGCCTTTGAAGTGAGGTTACGCAGCTCGTAATGTTGGCATGGCACATGGCGCGCTGCGCTCTACACCGCCACACAGAGTCCTGCACGGGTCCATTTTTGGAGACCCACACCCATCCGCTACAGCACCTACATTGTCAATGTATGTGCGCGCACATGTGCGGGTGATGAGTGTGCGTGGCGGCAGGTGCCTTAGAGCTGTGGGAATCAGCGGCAATGCGCACCCGCTGTTCAGAGCGGCGCGAGGAGGCCGGAGGATTAAGAACACAGATTCGCGAAAAATGTATTGATCATCTGAATTTGGAACATCATAACCACTCCCACTACAAGTGAAACAGACACTGTCTGGAAAGAGGGAATCTTCATGTCAAGCAGCAGCGGTTTGAAATGCCTTTCACGAGCCCAGGCATTCGGATCAGAGGAATCATACGCGTCAATAAACTTATGGAAACACGGGCGCGATCAAAATAAAGGACGCACTGGATTACAAACATGTTTTAAGTGGATTTTAATATGACATGATCGCTGGACAGACAGGTCGGCTACTACACACTCCAAACCCACACATATGAAATAATATCCAGGAGAGGGAGAGAGGAAAGAGGCGAGATTTGCCTCAAGTGTCAGAGAAATGTAGGCTCGTAAAACTATACTGTCACCAAAGCACAAAGAATCAGGAAACCGTTTTCATTCATATCTTAGAAGCAACAGCGCGAGCTGTGTGGTTATGTCTGTAGACACCATAATGATATCGATTAAATACTGTGCGGGTAGCAGCTACCCGCCGAGCGGCTACCGGCAAACCCGCGGTAAAATTCCAGGACGTAAAATCCGCCCGTTTCAGCAACTTTTGTGGGTCGGGTACCCGACCCACAGAGTTAACCATTTCAGACAGTACTGGACTGTTACGTTCACTTCGTGTCTAAGAATTCAGCGAGCTCCACAGAGCGCTCCCTCCCTTAAGTCAGACAGAAGCTGGTCACTTCCCCGGAGCAGGGCCTGAGCTCAGGGTCTTGCTGGGCTTTGGTGCGTAAAAGCCCTGGGCCCAGTTTATTTTATTTTTCCCCACAAAAACGAACGCAAGGTCAACTAAACAGGCCCATTTTAATTTTACACCAGTTTGATTTGTTTTAACGCGCTGATGTGTCCGAGCCCGAAAATACATTCTAAATATTGTCCGAGCCGGTTCGCACCACTGTCCGCAATCAATGTCTGTGGCCTGTGAAACACTCGCTCACCAGCCTCTCCCCACCCGCTCACCATTCACTTTCTTCCTTGCACCACTCGCATTTGGACACTATGCAAATCAACCGCATCCAGTCGCAGCCCGTACTCTATAGACCTTTTTCACGAAACCCGGAAATGGTCCGCCGTTGACAGCAGTCACTTCCGGTTAGCATTCTGTCATTGCGAAAATGGAACTTATTTTTTCTACAGCTTTGATTAACTTGCCAGCTCTAACATTTGCTGATGTAGAGGCCATCGCGGAGGCAAATTCGTCAACCAATAAGCGTGACAAGGGCTATAAATTCTTTCATGAAGAATTTATTCACAGTTATCAAGGTAAGAAAAGACGAAAACTAAAATGCTAACAACGATTAGCATTAGCGTAATACTACTAGACATACATAAACAAAAATAGGCCAAGAAAGTGTACTAATTATTTGAATTTATGTTTAGGGCATTGTGTAGGCTTGTAGTTTAGATTTGAACATTCTGATATTGTTTGTTTTAACAATTTGTGAATGTAAATATGCTAAATGTTGTGGCTAGGGACTAAGGTGTTAAGAGATTGTAATTAAATAACCTGTAATTTTCTAAACAACATTTTTACTTCTGCATGCTTTTAGTATCAAATATTGTCGAGGGACAGGTAGTAATCAGAGGTAGATGCTTCAGGTCGATGAAGAAGAATGAGGAGCCACACAGACTACAGGTTTGAAACAGTCAGAAAGCCGGTTGGCATATGTTCATGAGTTTGAGTTCTCGTTTGGTGTAGTGTCTGCTGCAGTTGCAGCTCATCTTCAGCCCAGAATGTATTCCCTGTTTATAGGTTGTCAGGATATAATATTGCAATAAAATATATGTACTAAAACATGTGTAATGTGTTAACAGATCTCACTCGGAGTGGAAATAGGAGATCTGGTGGCTTATTCTTGTAGTTGTGCAGCTGGTAAAGGTTTCTGCAACCATGTAGTTGCACTTCTTTACCAGACTGCACACTATTCCCAGCTCAAGCTGCCAGCCGTCCCCCCGCTCTGGCCTGCACAAGTGATCTGCAAAGATGGCACAGACCAAGAACACAGGTAAAAAGAAAGGGGAATGAGTAATAATTAACACCTGTCATTTAGTATTTCTGTTGTAATATCATAAAGTATATGATATTTATGTAATTACATTTAATTAAATGAAGTGAAGGTGATCAACACCCTGTCACTCTTTAGGTTGTATTGGACATTTAGGCCTTGTGTCCTGTGATATTTGAGTCATTACATACTTTTTGTTTCTAACTGGTTGTGAAATATGTTTTTGTAGACATAAGCCTATGATTAAAAAAGAATGTGCATTGTGGTCTAATCAATTAAATGCAGGAAATGCATAGGAAAGTAGAACATTAGAGCTTTAACTCACAAAAATGTCCTTCCTTGTCATTGTTGTCTTTTCTTTGCTCTACTGTTCTTCTACTATCTGACTAATTATCACTATATACTATACCGTATATTCTTGTCTTTTAAGGGAATCAATCCTGAACCTGCCAGCACTCTTGTGGTCCGAAAGCCCAAAAACATGCAGCAAACCGGTCTGAAGTCCACGCTCTACAGAGCATATACAGGTATAATATGCTGTTATTAAGGTTTTCATACTTGTAACATTTGCTTCGTGATAACTATGCAACTTGTGTTTGTAGGACCTCTTCCTGATCCTGACCTTCTGGCGTCTGGAAAAAAATTAAGCCAGCTGCAGCCCCAGCCACTTATGGCTCTTGTTTTAGATGGTCTCTCAAATTTGGACCTGGTACCGTCTAGATTTGGGCCTGTTCCCCGCGGGTCACCAATGTCATACCAGTGTCCACATGAGATGTCATGCAGTGGCATCATTCTGCACCACATGGCTCCTGATTTCCCTGCTCTTCCTGTGTTGCTGCACCCCCTCTCCAGCATGTGTTTTGTGCCCACTCTTGGTCAATACATGCATCTCCATGCTCTTCAAGTGTCACCGGAAATAGCCAGTCGAATTGAGGCCGGAACCAGGGAGCAGTCCAGGAGTCCTGCGTGGAAACAACTTCGTCATCCAAGACTTACTGCTAGTCGTTTCCGTGAGGCTTGCAGAGGAAGTGCAGAGGAAGAGTCCGTTGCCACAGCACTGGCAACTCGGCTGATCAGAGGGTCCACTGTTCAAACCGCTGCCATGAAGCGTGGCCTGCAGATGGAGTCAGAGGTGCTGGCAAACTATGCGGAGCTGAGGAGGGTCAACGTGCTGCCAGTGGGATTCATCATTCGTCCTGATGCATCACATCTTGGGGCAAGTCCAGATGGCAGGGTGTATGATCCATCTGAATCACCCCCATTTGGACTGGTTGAGGTAGAAACCAGTACCAAAAATGATGTGTCCCAGGTTGCTCACCTCAAAGTTCATGATGGCGATGCGAGTCTGAGGTGTTCCCACGCATACTACTGGCAAGTACAGGGTCAGCTGGCTATCACAGGTTTGGAATGGTGTGACTTCGTCACGGGCACGCTCTCAACAATAACGGTTCAGCGAGTGTGGCGTGACGAAGCGTTCATTGACCAAATGATATCCAAACTGGACATGTTCTACTTCAACACCTTTATGAATGTGTTTATTTCAATGCAGCAACAATCATGAACAATCTTAACCGTTTTGTGCCGTCACCTTGTAATTATTCAATCTGAATTTGTATGAATCATTGTACATAGTGTAAATATTTAGTTTAGTATATTTGTTTAACAGGGACATGTGTCCTTGTGTACCTGTATTGATAGGTTGTGTTTATGTTAGAGAATTCTATTCCTGTTGGAGCAGGTGGTAATATGACTTTACGGGAGAGAAACCGTTTTAGAAGGAATTTCCAAAAAGCAACTGTCCAAATGTTTTCCTGATCATTATTTGACAGTGATTGGATTCACAAACCTGTCACATTCTTATGGCTAAAAGTCCTTTCTACTGACTAACATCACGCTCATGTTTTTGAATATAGTCTCCACTTTTGGACACCTTTTATGAGGAAATAATTAGGCCATAGTTCATATGAGCTGGAAGAGAGGACTTTGAACTTTTGAGTTTTGTTGCATTTGAATGACAGAGTAACTAGCAATAAAGTAAGACTAGAAATTTACATTTTGACAGCATTTAGACCAGCATTTAGAAAACATTTAAGGTTTAAACAACAGTTTTTTTTAATAGTATGACTCAATGGATATTTGCAAATATTGTACTTTATAGATTACACTGCGAATGGTTGCAGTAATCTCCATTTGGTGAGGATTCTTTTTGCAGCATATCAAATATCTATTTGGGATTGTTATGAATGTTATGTTGGTTTTCAAGTTTTATGTTTTATCCTGTAAGAGTTTACCTTGAAATACCTGAAATACACGGATGAAATACAGGAAATTGTATTCTGATAAAATGTGTTTTAATTTGCAACATCAAAAGGTTTATCACAGAAGAGAAACTATATACACAACAAAAATACATTTAGGTAAAGGTAATTAGTTTAGAACATTTAACTTGATATAATACATGATTAATTTACTCTTCATAACAAAATGGGCCTTGATAATTTGCTAAAACACAGCAGTTGTGCCAGATCTGATTGACCGTTCCAATTAAAGTAAGTGGCACCGGAGAATCCCAGATGTGGAAACACTTCACTCGGGCTATCGCACGCTCCACAATGATCCGCAAACGGGCAATGGCTTGGGTCTCCTCCGTTTCCTTCTTACTGAACTGACCAGGGTGGCTCCTACTTCATCCAGAAGGTCTTGAATGAGGAAGCCCTTATCTGCCATGACTTCATCCCCCGGCTCCAGCAGAGGAAGGATTCCACTGACCTTAGTGATCTCTTTGTCAGAGATGCAACCAGTGTACAATGGTGAAATAAATGTCACCAACCCACAGGGAGCAACTCCGATCAGCCCTTTCAGAGTGGTGCGGTTCTTGTAGGCTGAGAAGGTTTCCGACTGTAATGTGAGGGATGAAGCGGTGTCCAGAGCAACTTCTGTGCAGTCTAGAATGACGCGTACATTTGGAGCGAACATTTGGAATTTATGTGGCATACTAGCTTTCACCTTCTCCCGACTAATCCACATATTAATAGAGGAGAAAATAATAAAAGGTAGTTGGCCCAGGTGATGGTCACTCGACTAACCGTAGCAACACTAACATTAAACATGTCAGCAATAAGCTGCTCCTTCATGCCACTGCAACCCTGAATGAATACATTAAAAAACTCATCAATTAAAGGCATCTTGCGTGCAGGACTGGGTGTAGCACAGGCTTCATCTGCAATTTTCTGTGCTCTGGTCCAGTACACTAGATGGGATGCAGATGGTGCTATGGACTCCCAGAAAATCCGGAACACACTCTCAGATGGAAATTTAGTGTAGAACCGGATATGGTCGTCAGAGGCACAGTAGTTATGGCCAAGAAAAACATGATAAATGTAATGTTTGATGTTATTAGTTTAAGCAGACACTGTTTAATCTTTACTGTGATTTTGATGAAGATCAGACCACATTTAGTGACCAATTTAGGCAGAAATGTGAGAAATTCCACTTACTTTTTCTCACCACTGTACTTGATTTTGTTGACAACATGCAGAACAGGAGCACTTCGACGTCCGCTGTAAAGTGAAGATATTACTGTGCTGTAAAGTGAAGATATTACTGTGCAGTAAAGTGGAAGTGCCCCTGAGGTGTTATTACGTTTGGCCCCATAGAGGAGAGGAGGAGAGGCTAAATGCTAACAACATCTTTGGTCTTTTTGACTGAGCGCACGCGTAAAGACCAGACAGGTACGCATCAACTCGTCTAAGCTCAGATGAACAGATCTCAGTTTGGAAAAACCCTGTTCCTTTAAAAACAACTACTGTTGACCAAAGTGCTGAACAAACTCATTTAAAGGAAAACAACAACAAGACATATTCAAGATAAAATGACCAAAGTACATTAGCATAACGGCTATGGACAATAATAAAACAGGTCATTAATTAGTGTCTGAACACCTCAGAAAAAAGAGGAGTTTGAAGCAGAGTTTTAAAATGCTCTAGTGTCTGAGCAGCTCTAATGTGCAATGGGCTTTCAGTAATATCAGGCTGAAAACCTTCTTCTCTTCTCTCCACAGAAGCAGATCTACAGCCTCAGTGTCCGCTCTGTCCATGAAGAGTAACTGGTCTAAACACCATAATCCAGAGTTCAGTCCTGAACCTGCTCCAGACTCACAGTAAGAACTGACCTGAACACTGAGTCTCAGCAGCTAAACTGTGCTTTATATTTGTGATTGTAACAAATGTGATGTTAAAGACGTGCTCAGTGCTGTGTGTTTGTGTCACAGAGAAACAGAGTCAGAGCAGGACTCCTGGCCTCAGTGTGGAGACACAGGCAACAGTCCTGATCAGTGGGTTCAAGGCCCTGCACCAGGTGAGTCTGCTCAGTCTGAGACTCATGAACTACAGCAGGGAATAAGAGACCTGTTCATCAACATTAACAGGTGTCTGTCTCCTCTGTGTCCAGGTGAAGGTCTCCAGAAGGTTCTGAAGGACCATAAGCAGAGCCTGAGCAGCAGATGTGAGAGTGTGACAGAGGGATGTGAAGAATCAGGAGATAGAACTCTTCTGAACAGCATCTTCACTGAGTTGTACATCACAGAGGGCCTCAGTGAAGAGGCCAGAGCCCAACCTGAGGAGAGGAGTCTGGAGACACAGTCCAAGAAGAAGGAGGTCCAGGAGATCACCATCAGGTGCCAGGACATCTTTAAAGCTCTGCCCCCTGAGCAGCAGCAGGGGGCGCTGCAGCAGGGCTCCATCAGAGCCGTGCTGACTGTGGGCGTGGCTGGAGTGGGGAAGACCTTCTCAGTCCTGAAGTTCTGTCTGGACTGGGCCCAGGGCTCAGAGAACCAGGAGCTGCAGCTGGTGGTGCCACTGTCCTTCAGAGAGATGAACCTGGTCAGAAGGGGGCGCTACAGTCTGATGGAGCTGATCCAAGTGTTCCATCCAGCGCTGGATCCACAGGTCACTCTCATTTATATAAAGCTTTACTCTCTGAGGAGTTAGTCACAGTTTGATGAATATGAATCAAATCATAGTAAATGAGTCTCAGCTGTTTATGTGGGATCATGGAGGGCAGAGTTTGCTGCAAACCACGCGCTCAAACATTTAGAAATGTGACCAAAATGACAAAAGGAACGTTAAGGAAATACAGTGTTAAGGTGTTTTCTGCAACATTTGGTTTGGTTGAAACAAACTGGAGGACAGTTCCCTCACAGCTACAGGTCATTTGGGCTGATGTGACTCCATCTGTCCAATAAGAGCTCTTTTAAAAGTCCATACGGTTCACTGGGGCAGTTGGAGCCATGTGAAGGTGAACTGACTCTGATTTAACCAAACATAAACTTATTTAACTGAAGCTTCTGTCTCAAACTGAACACAACCAACACAGACGTCTGTCTGGTGATAAAGAGGATCCACAAACAGAAAAGTGAGAAGAGGAAACGACTAAACTCTGATGGATCTTTGGTCACATTTTACAGCCATGTTTTAAAGTTAATCTGTGAAAACGTTCACACATGTGCAGACTGTAATTAGGGAGGGGACGATAAACAATAATATGGTTAATGGTGATAAAAAATGCAGCGTTTCATTGATCACTGCATGTTTTAATAATGGTGATCATGGTGCTAGAAGATAACGGCTAAATCCCCCCGACTCCCCTAATCAGAGCCTTTGTCAGGGCGAGTGGACAGGTGAACCAGGTGGATCTCAATCACTTTATCCTCAGGAGAAAGTGAAGTCTGAGTGTGGGATCTTTGTGGATCGACAGCAAAAGAAACTAAGAGTAAACTCCCAGATGAGGAACATGTGGAAGAAAAGAGTCTGAGAGCGAACGCAGCTCCATCTGAGAGACAAACACCAAAGATACAGACAAACTTCAGGAACAGAACAGGCTTCAGTCAGAAGCTTTCTCACAGTCTGCCATCTTTACCAGGCAGCAAAGTCCATTGATTAATGTGATGCTCGTAGCACCACATGGCTCTGCTGGTGTTTCTTCTGAAATAATGATAACGAGCTGCTGACACCACCTGATTCTTGGATTATTTCCCATGTGGTTCCTTTGCGTTCATAAAGAGCTGCCTTATTAAACCAGGAATGAAATGCTCTCGGTTGTAGCCGTGAAAAGATCAGCTGCTTTTTATTCTATACTTAAACTTTACTGCAAAAAATAGCAGACGATGAAGAGGAATATTTCATGATCCAATTAATTTCTCTCATTTCTGCAGTTTCAGTGACATTTGTAAACCAGAGGCAAATATCGTGATAATATCATTAATCACATTTATCTTGGCCGAGATAATCGTGACCCAGAATTTCATGATCGTCGCTAACTACTAATACTTTAGAAGATAAGAGTCAGCTCTGTCCTACTTTTGACCCGCGGTGATGACGGTAATGGCCTCCGTCTAGTTCCAGAAGTAATAAAACATCTTCCGCTGCCTCGTCTGTCGCTGAGCCCAGTTTGGTCAGACATAATAGTAAAGTCCAGACATGGCTCCATTTCTGTTTATGAGTTACATGTTACAGATCAGGGAAAAACTTGTCCTTTGTACTTGCACTTATTCATGTCACAGCGCCTCCTCCTGGTGAGACGGACGTTCTGTTTTCAGGAGGTTTTGTTTGACCTTAAGTTTGTGTGAAACTGAGCCTTATCAGCCCAAAACAAGGTTTACACTTTAGTCCTAAATCAAACATGTGTGAATGAGCCTTAAATGTTTCTCTGACCCACAGACTCTGTCCGTCTGTAAACTCCTGTTCATCTTTGACGGCCTCGACGAGAGCAGACTGTCTCTGGACTTCAGCTGTGAGCTCATCTCTGAGGTCACACAGAGCTCTGAGGTGGGCGTACTGTTGGTGAACCTCATCAGAGGCGCTCTGCTTCCTCACGCCCTTATATGGATCACCTCCCGCCCAGCGGCGGCCCATCAGATCCCAGCGCGGTGCGTGCACAGAGTCACGGAGGTCAGGGGCTTCATCACTGACCGACAGAAGGAGCAGTACTTCAGGAAGAGGTTCTCAGATGAAGAGCAGCTTCAAACAGTCCTGTCCCACCTCAGAACCTCCCGCAGCCTCCACAACATGAGCCAGATCCCAGTCTTCTGCTGGATCACCTCCACAGTCCTGGACCACGTGTTGAGAACCCATCAGAGCGGACCACTGCCCCAGACCCTCACAGACATGTACGCACACTTCCTGTTGGTACAGACACACAGGAAGAGGAAGTACGAAGCAGGAGCTCAGAACAGAGCAGAGAAGAAGAGTCTTAGAACAACTCATGATGGTTCAGTTAGGTTTGATGACAGGGTGAAGAAGAGTTTGTGGAAGGGTTTTGTTCAAAGGTTTAAGTCTAAGAAGAAACAAACCCCTAATAACCAGGAAGTGAGTGGACAGACACAAACAGAGGTCAGGTCTGAGACAGCGGGGCTGACAGAGGCCGACACAGAGCTGCTCCTGAAGCTGGGGAGACTGGCCTTTGAGCATCTGCAGACAGGAAACATCATGTTCTACCAAGAAGACCTGGAGCAGGTGGGTCTGGACCTGAGCGAGGCCTCGGTCTACTCCGGACTGTGCACTGAGATCTTCAAACGAGAGAGTGTCTTCAACCAGTCAGTCTACTGCTTCATCCACCTGAGCGTGCAGGAGTTTCTGGCAGCCGTTTACCTGCACCACTGCTTCAAGAACAACCAGGAGGTGGTCAGGGAGTTTCTTTATGGAAGTGAAGGAACCGTCTCAGGGTTAAGTCCAAATGAGTTCCTCATAAAAGCTCTTGTAAAGTCCCTGCAGAGTCCAAACGGCCACCTGGACCTGTTTGTGCGGTTCCTTCATGGCCTCAGTCTGGAGTCCAACCACAGACTTTTAGGAGCTCTACTGAGTCCAATAAAGAAATCAAAAATCACCAAAGTCATTAAAAACCTTAAAGAGATGAAATCAGAGAAAGTCTCTCCCGACAGAAGCATCAACATCTTCCACTGTCTGATGGAGCTGAAGGACCAGTCTGTGCAGCAGCAGATCCAGGACTTCCTGAAGTCTGGAGCTGGATCTAAGGAGGAACTGTCTGTGATCCAGTGCTCGGCTCTGGCCTACATGCTGCAGATGTCAGAGCAGGTCCTGGAGGAGCTGGACCTAAACAAGTACAACACGTCTGATCAGGGTAAACTGAGACTGATCCCAGCGGTGAGGAACTGCAGGAAGGCTGTGTGAGTCCTCAGTCACAGACAGCAGCTTCACAGACCTGTTATAATCACTCACATGTCGCTCTAACATCTGTTACAGGTTTAATAACTGTGGACTCTCAGATCTTCACTGTGAAGTGGTGGCGTCAGCGCTGAGCTCCAGCCCCTCCCATCTCAGAGAGTTGGATCTGAGTGATAATAACCTGAGTGACTCCTCAGTGTCTGTGCTGTGTGCTGGTCTGAAGAGTCCTCACTGTCAGCTCTCCTCTCTCAGGTCAGTGCTGTGTCTGAGGACATCAGTGTCAGGTCTGTGACGGCTCTCGCTCGTCCCTCCTCCACTCTCCTCATCCTTTAATCACTGAAACTGAGTCCTGCTCCAAACCAGAGTCTCAGATGTTCAGCTGTAGCTACAGAAACTCCTCTGACTTAATCACTTCATTTATTCTTTATTCAGATTGAGTTGCTGTGGTTTGTCAGAGATCAGCTGTTCCTCTTTGGCCTCAGCTCTGAAGTCCAACCCCTCACATCTCACTGAGCTGGAGCTGAGTGGTAACAGACTGTCTGACTCAGGAGTGTCTCATCTGTGTGATTTCCTGCAGAGGTCAGACTGTCGCCTGCAGACTCTCAGGTCAGTTCACTGTCTCTGTGTCAGGGCTCAAGTTTCACACAAACTATGAACAAAACCATATGAGTGATTTTGTTTTTGTTTAATCATAACAAAAATACATTTCCAGAAGAATGAAAAATTAGAAGTTTATCCTACAGACTTTTACAACATTTACAGTGAGAACCAGATGTTTACATACACTTCATAAAAAGACACATTTGCATTTTTTTCTCACTGTCTGACATGAAACCAGAATTAACTTTAATATTTTTTAGATCGATTAGAATTTAAAAAAACAATATTTCTATTTGTCAAATTCCAGAAGAATGAGAGATAGAATTTTCTACAAAAAGTTCTGTTACTTTTTACGAATCCAAAAGTTTACATACACTAAGATTACTATACCTTTAAACAGTTTGGGAAAGCCCAGTTATAGAATAGAATATAATGCTTTATTTGTCATAATGAAACTGGTTTGTCTCTCAAAGTCTCAATAATAAATAATAATAAAAACAGCAGCAGCTCCAATGTGGTGCTAAAGTGCTATTAAGGTGTGATGGAGCTCACAGCTTGGTGGTAAAAACTGTTGTTCAATCTGCTGCTGTGAGTCTTTAACTCTCTAAAACACTTGCCTGAGGGCAGGGGCTCAAACAGTGAGTGTCCAGGATGTGTTCTGTCCTTATAAATGTGTGTTGCCCTCCTCTTCATCCGTGTGGCATATACAGAGCTGACTGGGGGCAGATGATGATATCATGACCTTGGAAGCACAAGTCTGGTTCATCCTTGGGTGTAATTTACAGACACTTGAAGGTTCAGGTTCATTGGTTAAAACAATGATGGAAATGTCCAGTCATCATACAGATCAGAAAGAAGGCGGGTTCTGTTTCCCAGAGTCTGAAATGTGAAGATCAACCCAAGAACAAATGCAAAAGACCTGGGGCCTCATTTGTAAAACTGTCCGTGAGAATCTGCCTATAAGAGTCCGTACGAGCAAAACCCAAAACGTACAGAGAAAAAAAAGGGATTTATGAAACCCTCCGTACGTGCAGCACCATGTAAACTCCGCTTCACTGATTCCACCTGGAGCAGAAATGTGCGCACATGACCCCTCCTCACGTCACGCCCCCTGCACGCCTCCATGTCACCCATAGACATATTATTAATAGACCGTCATTCCTCACTCCTCCCCGTTTACCACAATGACCACGTTCGAGGGGGAAATCATGGCGGATTTACAGACTCCTCCTTCCCAGCTCTGACGAAACATGTTCCTAATAAGGGCATAAGGGCGGGATCTTCACTGTAGACTCCGCCCTTGTGTGACATGTAGCTCGCGCAGCTCCAATGCTAACAGTCCGACCCCCGTTAAGTAGGAGATTTCTAAAATTTATGCTACCATAACCAGCCCGGTGCCCCAGATGTTTTTAACCCAGCGTAATCACAGGAGGAATATCTAGCTCTAGCCACTTGTAAAACATTAGGCACCGGGCATTAAAGTTGTTTTTAACGTGTCTAAAGTCCAATGCATTCCAATGGGGGAATAGCGGCCATATGGAGGTACTACAGCAATAGCGGAGCAATGGCGGCCTCCAGTGTCGTAGTCACAAAGCAGAGCAGTCAGCGGCCATTGGTGTCACCATATAAGGACATGCAAAGTAACTTATGAATGAGATTTACCTAAACATGAGGCGATAATGAGAGGGTTTTACCGAGACCCCGGGAGCAGAGAGGGAGGGGCCACACGCCGCAGTGACAGCAGAGGCCGGGTGGATCTTTACTGACATGTTACCGCTGTTTCTATGATCACAAGTATAACCTAACCTTTTGCCAGAGTGCAGTGTCATCAATAACACTTTTGGAATTGCACTTTTAGACGCTGATTGTGATATTTCCCAGTGCTGTTCATGGAGCTCATGGAGCTTAATTACGCGCTGCAGCTACACAACCTCCCTCTCTCTCTCTCACCACCCGGACTCTGCTCCTCATTCACGCCCAAAGAGAACCGGTGCCTCATCCCCAAACCCCGACTGCACGTACAGCGAGCTAAAAAACTATAGACTATCTGAGTGATTCAAAGCTTATTCTGTAGTTTCAGGAAATTTGAGCTCCGTGAATTAGTGATTAGGTAAATCTCATTCATAAGTTACTTTGCATGTCCTTATATGGTGACATGGAGGCGTGTAGGGGGCGGGACGTGAGGAGGGGTCATGTGCTCACATTTCTGCTCCAGGTGGAATCAGTGAAGGGGAGTTTACGTGGTGCTGCGCGTACGGAGGGTTTCATCATAAATCCCTTTTTTTTCTCCGTACGTGAAGTTTGGGTTTTGCTCGTACGGACTCTTATCGGCAGATTCTCACGGACAGTTTTATAAATGAGACCCCTGGTGAAGATGCTGAACCTGGTAAGAGTTTGTCATTATCCAGAGTGAAACAAGTCCTGTACCGACATGGGCTGAGAGGGAACTCTGCCAGGAAGAAGCTCTGACTCCAAAAGAAACACAAGGATAAAGACTTTAATGTTTGGAGACATATCCTGTGTCTGTTTGTCCATAATGACCATGGTCACGTTGGAGGAAAAGCCTTTTTGGAGGAATGGACCAAAACTCATCCAACTATTGTGAGAAGCTTGTGGAAGGAAATCCAAAACCTTTGACCCGAGTTATACAGTTTAAAGGCAACGCTACAAATATTCATGACATGTTTAAACTTTTGGTTTATACAGAGAAAATTATATCATTCTTATGGAATTTGACAAATATACATATTTTTTTTAAATTCTAATTGATGTAAAAAATATAAAAGTTAATTGTCTGCGTACATTGGTGTATGAATGGATGAGTGGATCCTTGCTGTAAAGCGCTTTGAGAGCCTAATGTAGGTGGAAAAGCGCTTTATAAGTTGAGACCATTTACCATTAATTCTGGTTTCATGTCAGACAGTGATAAAGTGTTTATAAAGTGTATGTAAATGTCTGGTTCTCACTGTAAATGTTGTAAAAAGAGAAGTAACTAAATGAAATGTATTTATTTATTTATGCTTTTTATACATTAAGATTTGTATTTTGTTCAAACTATATTTTATAAAGTTTTAGACATTAAGAAAAAACTATATTATTTCTTAACTCTTCAGTTTGAATTCTTCTCATGACTTTTATTTTTTGTTTTATCTCTGGACTTTAATCACTTCATTTATTCTTTATTCAGATTGAGGGGCTGTGGTTTGTCAGAGATCAGCTGTTCCTCTCTGGCCTCAGCTCTGAAGTCCAACCCCTCACATCTCACTGAGCTGGATCTGAGTTATAACACAGACCTGTCTGACTCAGTAGTGTCTCATCTGTGTGATTTCCTGCAGAGGTCAGACTGTCGCCTGCAGACTCTCAGGTCAGTTCACTGTCTCTGTGTCAGGGCTCAAGTTTCCAGTGGCGTGTCCAGACAATTTTTTCAGGGGTGGCACAGGAGGGGCACCTAGTTCTGCTGGGGTGGCACCCATAAATCAAGGATACGCAGTAAAAACAAAAAACATGCATGTCCCGCTTTCCGATAAATGTTTTAAACATATGGATGAGACATTTTATCCACTGAAGCAATAAACCCGAACACCAGGAGTAACTTAACTTTGGTCTTCATAGTTTTGTCATCTCAGTTTCCTTAGTGCAATTAAAATGTTTGCACCTCATGTGACAGAGAAAATCAATTCACGGCAACATCTTTTACATCCTTACAAAACACAAACCCTGGGGGAACATTTACATACGAGTGTGACAAGACAGACTGTGGTTCAACAGCTAGCCTACTAAAACATGTTTAAAGTACATCATTGCAGCAACAACAGCCATACTACTTTCCTCTGATAGCAAGAAAATACACAGATCAAATGTAATTACAGCACTGCTCTGTCAAAACTACTTCCAATAAGCGAAGTCGTAATCTCGTGGTGCGCATGTGCAGAGCTTCAGGTCATAGGTCAATCGGGATAAAGCGCTCTCTCCCAGTAAACCCAGTGTAAAATATGCAGCAAACTCCATCTATCTCGACGACCTGTTTCACTGAAGGAATTTTCAAGTCTCTGCCAGAGTTTCTCCGTCTTGTGTCTGCCACCAACAAGTTCTCTAGCCGCTTAGCGATAGCCCGCGTTTCCACACAAATAACTTCATATTAGCAATTGTCCATCATCTATAAACATCATGACTCATCTCTGTATCCTCCACCTGAGCCTCTCACTCAGTTTAATAAGTTTTGAGTATCATACAAACATAACAAATCATTTAAACTACATTTATCTGCACTCTCTCGTCTTCGTATATGCTTCCAAAAGGAAAGATGCTTTGTACCAGGTTATAGCAAAAATGCTCATTTCCACCTGTCGTCCTGGACAGGTTGATGTTACAGTACAAACTGATTTTAAATGTAGATGAGTATATGACCATGGGTTAATACATTTTAACATCATCATTATACATTTAACTGAAGTGACTTTGAAACATTTTAAAATCCTTTCTCCAGGTGAACGGCTGCTTCCTTTTTTTTCATTTATTTATTTATTTACCATCACATCACATGCTCAAAATGGAGTAGGCTGAAGCAATAAGCTTATAAGTGTCTACCCCGTGTTCAACTCAATATACATTTACACAGCATAATAAATTGTAAGTTCTAAATTACATCGACTTTAGGTACAACAGATACAGATTACAGATACAATCATCAGCTTCAGACGTAGCAAAATTTGCCAAGAAGAGCATTTAAATACCGTACATTTGTTACAGATGTTTGCAGAATTTAAAGGAAAAAGAACAATTGATAGGACAAAGTATATCTAAAAAAGAATTACGTTGTTAATCTGACTTTTAAAGATGTAATTGGAGATTAATCCCAGGTTTATACTGTAGTTCTTTCTGGTATATATTCCAATGTCAGTCTAATGGTGTTTCTATTTATTATATTAAAAATTATTGACATTTCTTATCACACGTTTGACTTGTGTAGGGACAGGCATATTATATTCTGTGTGTTATAATTCTCTTTTGGTCCTGTTATTTTCCTGGTTGTCGTTCCCATCTCCACTACAGTTTTATTTTATTATTATTTCCCCTGTATAGTGTTGTGCGTTAAAAAGCTAGAGCGTAGAATGGGCCAGTTGAGAGTTGGCGATAGCCCCCATTCACCCAGCTACCCTATCTTACAACTTTATGGATGATCTTTGTGTCCTATACTGTGGGATGTGTTAAAAAGGACGAGGCTTAATGAGCCTGTTGGCCAGGGGAGGGGGTCCCTCTGACCAACAGCCCAGTGTCTCAACTTGCCTTGTTTACTTGTGTATTGTTTGTAGATATAGGAATGACAACAACTGATAACAGCAGCATTAGTTAATTTTGTTAAGCTTCAGGCTGAAGCTTAACTTTCGCCTTCCCTTTTCACAAACTATAGTGTCCACACTGAGGTAACCAAGTGAATGTACATTAGGGATTCACATTCCCCCAAAAAAACAAGAAAAAATGCAATTCCACAATGATAATTTACAATTTCTCCTCTATATAAGAGTTAATTATTTTAGCTTTAAGCTTTCTTTTAAATAGAAATAATGATGAACAGGACTTAAGCTCATCCTCCAAACAGTTCCACACCTTGAAACGACAGGCTTCGTAATTTAGCATCTGTTCAGCAAACATTATCCTCTAAGTTCATACGGTGTGCTTTTTATTTCAAACAAATTCTGCACACAATCTGGAACCATATTGTTTTTTATTTTATACATTAGATTGCTAATTTTATACTCAACTAAGTCATTAAATTTCAATTTGTATCAAAGCTGCTTTTCTGGATACTAGCTTTGGAAGAGTACACTCTAGCTCCCTCAATCTGCTGGTATATTCCTTTTGGCCAGCAGGTGGAGCCTAATGACACCATTGTTTATGAGTTTCTTGTGCTGCCTGGATAAGCCCATCTAGGTGGCCTAATCCAAACTCGTAACCCTCCAAACTCCCATCAGCTGAGAACTAAGAGACCTGACCACACTGCTCCTCTGCTACAATAAGAGCCTTGGTCATGTCAGCCTCTCCATACCTGGTCCATAAAGTACTTGGGATTAAAACTTCAGTTTCTTTCTGTTTCAGCTCGCACTCTTTAACAGTTTTAGTAATATCTGCACTTTGATGTGGGCTTAGCAGAGGTTCGCCCCCCTTGTCTGCAGTATCACTTGCTGCTAGGCAGACATTTTCTACATCTTCATTTGCCTCAATTACCTTTGCAGCTTCTACTACAAGCTTACCAAAGTTCTCTTTAAGTTCTTCTGCAGACATGTGCATATGTGTTCTCACAACACCATTGATATACCGAGAAAAGAGTCTTTTTGCAGCTGTTCTTTTAGCTCTTCTATGGACTTTGCCTCAGCCATCTTGGTAGGGACGAGGGTGCACACCCTTGCAGAGAGACGGACAGGGCGGTTCAATGAAGTCTGGACTGGAGCCGCTGAGAGCTGTCAGCTTGACATTGGTTTTTCACTGTCAAGTGTTTCCCACTTTTATGCAGCCTTCCCACACTTGAAAGAGTCGGGACCCAAACCGAAGATAAAAACTGGACTTCACTCAGGCGTTAGGTTTCCCTTTTTATTTAGTTCAGCCAGCCAGGTGAAAACCTTTAAAAAGGAGTAAAGCACACAGTACACCAGTGTCAGTACAGATGCTTAAATTGACTATGTACAAAAGATAATCCCCTCCTGGAGCCTCCACCTTAACGTGGTGGAGGGTTTGACCTGAATGATCCTGGAGCTCTGTTGTCGGGGCTTCGTGCCCCTGGTAGGGTCTCCCAGGGCAAACAGGTCCTAGGTGACGGGTCAGACAAAGAGCAGTTCAGAAGCCCTTTATGAGAGACCAACAGGCCCGGTTAGAACCATGAGGCCGTCCTTCTGTGGACCCACCACCTGCAGGGGGCGCTATAGGGGCTGGTGCAGCTCCCACAGCTGCCCCCACGACCCGGCAACACACAAGTGGAAGAAGATGGATGGATGGACAAGAGATATAACAATAAATGGTTTTAATATACAAATTAAATACATCAAGTTTTTTAGAATAAATTACACACATGAATTAACTTTAATGTTAAAGTATGTTTTAAATCATGTATCCAATTTTATCTGACTATTTATTTACATTTTGGTAATTTTAGAACATTTTCATGAGGAGCTTTTCTACAATATTAATAATGTGTATTCACCTCTTAGTGACTTAAATGTGAAACGAAATAACATGCCAAAACCCTCTACATCTGGGCATTAATATATAAATGTTTACATTAAAACTGCTCAGTTTTACAACACAAATATGACAGCACAATAGCACTGAGTGCTCTTGAACGCAACTCTAGCACCGGCACTCAGAGCAGCTGATGTTTGGCATCTGGACAAACTTGGACATAACGTAGGTGATCAATGGGACTTAAGCGCTTACCAGTGGTCGCTTCAGAGAGTTTATGAGTACCCGGATCCCGCACAGTGGTTTGATTGCTCTTTATTTCTGCTTTGGCTTCGTTTCTGCTCGCTGTCAGCTGCCGTTGTGTCCTAGCTCTCGGTGCACACTGAGTAAACAGCGGTGCGCCATTTATTTTTACCGTGCGTGCGCAGCTAATTAGTACATTGGTTCCGCCTGGAGCTTGTTGGTTTGAGGAGAGGCAAGGGGGCGGCAGGTTGAAGCAACAGCCATGTTTTCATTTGAGCTGCTGTGAGAGGCGATGGTAGTGAAGCCTCTGACCATAGACTGTAAACACTGCTACGTAACGCGCCGCAGATTCAGAACGACACTAAAGTAGTGCTGATAATGCCAAAACCATATGTCACTGCTCAGAGAAGAATGTGTTTTTCTTCACATTTTATCCAGTGTGCTCATGCCGACAGTAATTGGCAGATACAGATTAAACACACTAGCACCACCCAGAGGATATGTCTGCACCGCTGTCCCACCCTTCGTACACATCAACACCCCCAGGCCTCCCCCTAGACACGCCACTGCAAGTTTCACACAAACTATGAACAAAACTATATTAGTGATTTGTTTGTGTTTAGGACAAAAATACATTTCCAGAAGAATGAAAACCTACAAGTTTATCCTACAGACTTTTACAACATTTAAATGAAATGTATTTATTTATGCTTTTATACATTAAGATTTGTATTTTGTTCAAACTATATTTTATAAAGTTTTAGACAAGAAATAATATAGTTTTTTCTTATTAACTCTTCAGTTTGGATTCTTCTCATGACTTTTATTTTCTGTTTTATCTCTGGACTTTAATCACTTCATTTATTCTTTATTCAGATTGAGTTGGTGTGGTTTGTCAGAGATCAGCTGTTCCTCTCTGGCCTCAGCTCTGAAGTCCAACCCCTCACATCTCACTGAGCTGGATCTGAGTGATAACAGACTGTCTGACTCAGGAGTGTCTCATCTGTGTGATTTCCTGCAGAGGTCAGACTGTCGCCTGCAGACTCTCAGGTCAGTTCACTGTCTCAGGTTTCACACAAACTATGAACAAAACAATATTATTATTATAATATGGCCTAAATGAAGGCGGTTTTCACACATGTTGGAGCCTTGTAATCCGCTCTAGTTCCAACTGTATTTACTCAAAGTTAGTTCAGTCCGTGTTCACACGCGCTCACACCAAACATCGCACCATCAGCCACGAAACAACCATCAGCTGTTCATGAACTTGTTCCCATGACAACGAGCATCCACCTGTCACTGAGGCGTACACGTGCACGTGCACACTTCCCTGATGTGACTGAGGTCACTCCTCTCCCTCCTGGTTCATTACAGTGAAGCTCATATACAGGAGGAGAAATGCTCTTTAATGGGCTCATGAAGAGGAAAGTTTGACTGAAGGAAAGACGGGAAAGAGAGACGTACCTGATGATTTAAAGTGGATCCATTTTGCCTCGTCAGAGCAGTAATCCAAACGTCCTCATGCAGCGCCCATTCATTCTTTCTTCAGCAAAACAGAGGCGTCAAAGTGAGAGTAGTTCAGCCTGAGGTCTCACATTCACACCACACAGAGCGACTCAGGAGAGACAGACTCCTGTTTCAGCCGCACTCGGAGGCTGTTTAGACCGGCCTAAAGTGCTGTCCCTTTAGGTCCAGCTAACTAGAGCCTGTGTGAAAACGCCCTTAGTCATTTGTTTGTGTTTAGGACAAAAATACATTTACAGAAGAATGAAAACCTACAAGTTTATCCTACACACTTTTACTACATTTAAATGAAATGTATTTATTTATTTATGCTTTTTATACATTAAGATTTGTATTTTGTTCAAACTATATTTTATAAAGTTTTAGAAAAGAAATAATATAGTTTTTCTTATTAACTCTTCAGTTTTGATTCTTCTCATGACTTTTATTTTCTGTTTTATCTCTGGACTTTAATCACTTCATTTATTCTTTATTCAGATTGAGGGACTGTGGTTTGTCAGAGATCAGCTGTTCCTCTCTGGCCTCAGCTCTGAAGTCCAACCCCTCACATCTCACTGAGCTGGATCTGAGGGGTAAGAGACTGAGTTACTCAGACGTGAAGAAGCTCCTCGTCCTTAAACAGAGCCCTCACTGTCGACTGGAGAAACTGAAGTGAGTCCTGACTTTATGAGACTGTTCTGAACCTGGAGCATTTTCTGTCTGTTTTGTCTGAATAAAAACACTGAGGCTGTTGGAGTTTGTTTTAAAGAGTTTTTAATCTTAAATCCATTCTACCATTAAAGGTTAATATGCAGATGAAGTGTTAACCATGTGATTGTGTTATATCCTATCAAAAACATTCAATAATCATCATATTCAGTTTATCTCCCTCTTCCTCAGTCACAACACCAGCCCACACTCCGATACACGGGACCTTTAACAGTTTAAAAGTTCTTATTCATATATTTAATTGTCTTTCCATATTAATGCTTGTGAATAATGTGACCAGTTGTGATGAATGATTTCTGATCTCTGCTTCTCAACAGATGGAGATAATGATGAGCAGCAGCTCCAGAGCCGACGCCTCAGACTGAGGAGAATAAACAGAAGGATCCAGCATCACGGCTCAGTGGAACAGGTCTGAGCTCCATCAAGAACGGCTCTGAGACAAAAAGTCACCTCCAAAGAAAGAAGGACGAGGACGTGAGAAGAAAGTGAAGTCCTTTAGGCGGCGCGGGTCACAGACTCTCCAGGCGTCTGATCCTGGAGCTTTTATCTGTCCTACTTAATGATATTATTACATTGATCTGATATTATGATCTGATGAAGAACAGACGCTTTATTCACTTCAGATGGAAACTAGGTCTTGATGATTTGGCCTAAAAAAAAAAAATGTACCCCAATGCACTTCAAATGTACTGCAGACATCAGGACTCTGTATTTTTTACTTTCCCAATAACAAAATCTACTGTCGCGTTTAAATTAAACTAAATGATGTTAAAAATGTGTTTATTTACTTTTGATATGGATGTAAATGTAACACCAGGATTTTTCTAATGACGTCTTTCTAATCATTTTCTTATTGATCTTATTTCCAATTCTCCAACATCACTGTCAGTATATTCTTACTGAACTCTATTTTACTGTGGAGTAATATCTTATGAAGCACAAAGGGACAAAAAGGATGTGAATGATCTGACCGGCTGTAATCTGTCCCCAGCTCTGTGCACTTTGATATTTGATCACTTATCCTGAGCCTGTGCTTTTTAAATGTGCTGCACTTGTGGATTCATTACAACTCATTATAATAAACCATAACCCAGGTCAAGTTTGTAGTATTAAATATACTTGAAATGCACCAGACTTAATATATTGGAAATAAATACACACGAAGTTGCATCTTAAGATCATTAGTTTTATACTTTTTGTATGATATCAAAGTTCATACTGGAGCCACCAGGAGTCCCAATCGTAGTTTCTGTTGTTTTATTCTTCCATGTTTAAGTTGGTTGCCATGGTTACTTGTGGAAAACAAAGGACATAAAAACAACACCAGAAGAACAAAGGCCTAGTATATACAGTTCAAGCCTCACTGTGGACTGGGCGTGGCAGTGAGGTCAAAGGTATCGCCCTCTTGTGGGGAAGACGGGAACTACAGTTTGTAGTTTCTGACACTTTGAATATATTAAATAGTGTTAAAGTGTGTTAAAATGGAACAACTATAGTATATTTCAAATGCACTTTATTGTATATTTAAAATGTGTTTTATAGTGTAATAAAAGTGTATTAGCAGTTTGCTTCTGCCTTATTTAATATGTGATACAAATATACACAGAAGTTCATATTAATACACTTTTTAACAGCTTAACTTGTACTTTAACATAATGTGAGTACATATTAGGAAGCATACTAATATTAGAATAAAAACACTATTTGGTATCAGGTAAACTTATTTCAACTGAAATATAAGACTTTTTCAGAAACATAAGCTGTAAGAACCAAAAATGCCTGAAACATGAGAATAAAAACTTAGTGAAAAACTGAACTTGTTCAAACGTACAAAGTTTCTATTGACTTGTTTTTTGGAGTAACTCTGGTTCCACTTGTGACGGAGGAGACTCCTGATCTCTGACACTCATGTTCCTGGGAAGCGCTCCCTCACAGTGTCTGAAAACACAAATCATTGTTGTTTTTGAAAGAAAATGAATCAATTGAAAACAAAGAGAAAGTGTTGAACACTTCCCTGTAACTACATTCACTTTGTGTGGATCGAACTGTTCTTTTCCAAAGACAAGAGAAGCCAGATCTTGGACAAAGAGGGAAACTCTTGATGTATTGAGTCGATCATATAGTTTATTTAACATCTGATCCACCAGCGCCTCCTGTTGACCAAACACAAAACTACAGTGGTTGAAAGTGATCAGTGTCAGGGGAAAGGAAGATGATACTTTGCCGTGAGCCTCATTAGACAATAGGCAGTGATGGGCTTAACAAACCAAATATAACATGTCAACAATATTTACATCATGGAAAAGGTTTATTATTATCATTCTAAAATGAACTTTACAATTGTCATTAGTGAAATAGTATTTGTGTTTCATATGTTTATAATATATCATACATGTAAGAATGTGTAACTGTTTGTGCATCGTCTGAGGTCACAGACAGGCTGCTGCTGATGGACTTCCAGGGTGTTCTTTATTTGGAAAAGGACACTTGGAAGTTCTACAAAGAGAAATACAATTACAAAGATCACCTACAAGGAACTTTGAATCAAACAAATGATAAACATATTTCATGTAGCATTTAGTTTGATTGAAGCTTTATTTAAGCAGGAAAGTCCCACTGACATTAAAAAGCTCTTTTTCAAGGGAGTCCTGGCCAAGAGGCAGCAAAAGACTCACATGCTCCATCCGAAACCAGTAAATTGGTAAGAGGTCTTACGCCAAACCGGATGTGCGTCAGCGTCCGCCATGATAAGATGCGTCCGAATTGGGCTTTCAGTTAGGAAGGAGTTAGGGAAAGTGGCCTGTATGCTAACTATCATAGCCACTTTAGCATAGGGACCTCTGATGCTAACTTACTGGCGATTAGGAGCTATGTGCCATCCCATAAGCCACTGCGCCAATCTCCCCACCCCTCGCACCCACCCTCGAGTGATTCATGCGCAACCACTGTTGATTGACAGGTGCACATTTAATAATAAAAATAATTAAAAAAAATAAGATTCTGCACAAGCCAGACTTTATAAAACTGACAAAATACATGTTGTCGTCACCACAGCTTAGTCACATGGTTTTAAAGAGCCTCCTCAGTAAATGGCCTAAATGAAGCAGTTTGTGCTTTTGTTTTCATTTAGTAGAAACTTAAGCCACATGGCTAATTTGCATACTGTAGCTTTATGAAACCGCTGTTGAGATAAAATAAAGTCAAATGTGAAGGATCATTTGGATGATTCTCTTTTTTCACCTTAAATGTCTTTATTTGGACACTATGTTTTGTTGGACAATATACAGTAGGGGGCGGTATGTGCTTTTGTTTGGCTTGCACTCAAGAAAAACAGCTGTTGGTGATGTCACTTCCCTACCCCTGGGTAAGGACGGTCGAATTTGGCAAATGCTGCTGAAGCTCTAGTTCACTAACTGCATAGAGATCTAACAGTTGACCCCATGAAAGGTTAAGGATTATTTGCTAGTGTTAGTACTTAGAGGCTACAATTTGATGGTTTCGGATGCAGCAACAGTTACAGTTACTCCACTTGGGCCACTTTCTGCCAGCTCTGAGTCACTATTTCCTGCCCGACTAACAATGGACTGAGATAATTCCTCATCACTTCCTATTACTGCCTGTGGATTCAAAACTATCATGAAACTATATTTAAATCATACTTGTAAATATGTTGAACATGAATTTCTATATAATGAATACTTTTCTTTCTCTGGACCATCTCTGCCAATGATCAAATAAATCAATGTCTGTATCAATATCGGTTTCATCAGATTGTTCAGTGTTGAAATGTGGGGCTGCTGGTTCCTCTCCAGGAGACTTCTCTTTAAATATTCACTCATCACATTTGCAGCTTTTTAGCAGCAGCCTTTTCTGGAGCAGCTTGACTGATCTGAAAGCAGAAAATAATATTACAAAATGATGAGAAAACAACAAAACAAATGTGATCCATTTGGAATGAGGCTGTAAGTGAACAACATGTGGGGAAAGTGTTAGTGGTGTGAAGACTTTACACACAGTTCCCCATAAAGACAATGGGGCCTGTTTGGAGCAGTGCTGCAGAGATGGTTGTCCGTCTTTAAGGTTCTCCCATTTCCTCAGAATAACTGGAGCTCTGTCAGAGTGACCAGCAGGTTCCTGGTCTCTCTGACCAAGGCCCTTCTCCCTGATGGCTCCGTTTGGACGGGCCCAGCTCTAGGAAGAGGCCTGGAGGTTCTCAACGTCTTCCATTGACCAAGAATGGAGGCCACTGTGCTGTGTGCTTTTCCAAATCCAGTCCAATGAGTTTCATTTACCACAGGTGGATTCCGGTCCAGTTGGAGAAACATCTCAAGGACCATCAGTTTTGAGTGTCAGAGCAAAGGGTGTGAATATTTGTGTAGGGGAGACCGGGTGTGGTTGTAACAGGGGGAGAGTTGTAACACCATCAATTCCACCATTCAGGGATAAGATAGAAGTCACATGATCATATCAGTGTTTACCCACTTCCTCCCTGATCCCACATGGTGACTGTCAAGGCTGGAAACAGGTTCATGCAGATTCTAGAGAGAAAACAATTATTTTGAGGTAAGAAAGTAAAACCACATGACTTACATTAGATTAAATTGTAGATTGGGCTGGTGCTATGTGATTTGGGCAGCTCCAACAGCTGCCCCCACGACCCGGCAAAGGAAAAGTGGAAGAAAATGTATGGATGGATGGATAAATTGTAGATTCTCAGGCAAAATGTGATGCACATTTCCCCTGCTATTATCAAACCATTATGCTGATACAGCTGAACAATGGCTGACAGGGGTGGATGTAACACAACCATCCCCTTACACACAACTAATGACACTTTCTTGATTTTAAATTTTTAAAACAAATGTTTTTAAAATCATCTGATGAGTCAGAGAGAAGGGCAGGTCAGATCAGTTCCAAAGGCACATGGGATCTGCCTTTAACACTGAGCAGATACTGTAAAACACTGCAGAAGCTGAGAGACCAGGGTCCAGTGATCATCCCAGTGTAGGTCACACTGAAGCATCAACAGAGTTTCCTCTGATTATTGGACTCAGACAGCAGACCTGTATTATGGACTGACTGCACATGAGGTTTCAGCATATGACAGGTTAGAGAGAGAGACATTATTCTTTTATTTAAATAAAGCTCTTTTTGAAGCTGATCACATGACCAAACCTCTGTTGTTGCTTCTTTTGTTTAACTGTTACGACTTACCCCATCATGTGTTACAACCTACCCCTGTAGTGAGGTCGGTTGTAACAAAGAACACCGTGCATTTGATATGGACTCACGAGGTCTGTGATTTTCTTGCAGAGGTTTGAATTGGTGCCATCTGTAGTGAACAAATGTGGTACTGACTAACAAGCTCCAGTAGGAGGCAGTAAAAAATAAAATAAAATAAATTCATGTTTTTTTTACAAGCTGAGCCTGATCAAAATTATAACAAATAAAGGCTACACATATCTCAATTTGCATGTAATGAGTCCATCATATCATTTCTGTAATTCAACTTAACCTGTGAAACTAACATTATTAGTTTCACAGGTTAAGTGAAACTTAACCTGTCCTATCTCGAGGATAGGACGTACTTTGTCGAAATTGGCAACTGTGTCTCAGACAAAATTTCCATGACCTGTGGAGTCCCCCAGGGTCAATCTTGGGACCCCTCTTATTCAACTTGTACATGCTTCCATTGGGTCAGCTAATAAACAGCAACAATGTGTCGTACCACAACTACGCAGATGACACTCAGATCTACGTGTCACTGACGGCAGGTGAACATGGCCTGTAGATACTCTCTGTCACTGCATCGAACAGATCAGTTTGTGGATGCAAAACAACTTTCTCCAACTAAACTCAGACAAAACTGAGATCATTGTCTTTGGCCCACAGACACAAAGACAAAGTGTTATCAGTCACCTTGAGTCTCTCGCTCTGAAACCATAAAATCAGGTTAGAAATCTAGGAGTAATCATGGACTCAGACCTGAACTTAAACAGCCACATCAAAGCAATAACGTCATCAGCTTTTTACCATCTGAAGAACATTGCTAAGATCAGAGGAATAGTGTCAAAACCAGACTTAGAGAGACTCATCCATGCATTTGTCTCCAGCAGGTTAGACTACTGTAACGGCCTGCTCACTGGCCTTTCTAAACGAGCTGTTAGACAGCTGCAGAACATCCAGAACGCTGCTGCTCGAGTCCTGACAAGAACAAGGAAATACGACCACATTAGTCCAGTGCTCCGGTCTCTGCACTGGCTTCCTGTCACTCAGAGAATAGAATTTAAAACAGCTCTGCTTGTTACAAGTCTTTTCATGGTTTAGCACCAAAGTACATCTTTGACATGTTAGAGCCGTATGAACCATCTCGGGCCCTGAGAACTTCAGGGAGGGGTCTCCTGGTGGTTCCCAGAGTCAATAATAAACACGGTGAGGCTGCGTTTCAGTTTCATGCAGCTAAAATCTGGAACAGTCTTCATGAGGATGTGAGACAGGCCTCAACTCTGACAATGTTCAAATCCAGGCTGAAAACAGCTCTTTTTACCCGTGCATATGAAAACTGAAAGTATTTTATCTGCACTCTTGCCTTTTACTGTAATTGATTAACTTTATGTTGATGTTTTATTGATTGATTTTATCTGTTTTCTTGTAATTTCTCTTTCTGCAACTGTGAAGCACTTTGAATTGCCTTGTGTATGAATTGTGCTCTACAAATAAACTTGCCTTGCCTTGCCTTGCCTAAGTTGAATAACAGAAGTGAATGCACTTTTTCATGATATTCTAATTAACACCTGTACACATACATTTTATTATATATTAATGGGTGTTTTAACCTCTGTCCACTTCTGCTCTCTATTTGCCTTTTTATTGAGTTTGAAAAATGTTGTCGACAAATCAGCCTATAGGCCAGAGTAACACCTCATTTGAAAGCTAAGACCTACAAAACTCATTGTGACTTTTTATTGTGTTATTGTTGCTTTTCCGGCACGTTTTTTTCACTATTTTGATGCTTGTTTCAAGAAGCTTTTAGATTTGGGTAAAGCCAAACTGGAGAAAATGTGCTTTTTTCAGGCGGGGTTAAGAGGTTACAAATTCAACAAAAACGTGAACAAAAACAAAGAAGAAGCTCAGATCAGTTTTGTAGGTCTTAGATTTCAAATGAGACGTCACACTGGCCTAGAGGCTGTGAGGTCCAGTCCAGAAGCTTCAGATTTGGGTAAAGCTAAACTGAAGAAAATGTAAATGAACAGATTTAGGGATACACCATTAACACTTTCTCCAGGCTCTTCTAAGGCACCTTCCACAAACATCCAATTAGTGACTCATTTACATCTGCTTGAGTAAAGTAGCTACACTTTTAACCAGTTACCTGCTTTTCAGAAACAACAAGGTCTTAGCTTTCAAATGAGGCGTTACTCTGGCCTATAGGCTGTAAACTCTTCAGTCGAGAAGTTTTTAGATTTGGGTAAAACTGGAGAAAATGTGCTCGGTTAAAGGCAGGGGAGTAAGAGGTGTTTTGTTCGTTATTAGGTTCTGTAAATAGTAAATATGGAGTGAATGCCTTTTCCCTGAAGCGCCTGAAGTGGTTGATTGTCCTGCGGATGCTCCGCCCCCTCCTTGTTTCCGCTGTCCCGGGATGCAGTTTCCATGGCGACCGTGCGAGCGAGTCCACGGTATTTTTACTCGGACTCCTGCCTCAAACACAAACTCTCACTCTGTGTCAGACCCACCGTGGCCTGAAGAGGGCGCCCTCTGTCTGATCCTCATCCTCTTTAACCTCTTAGCCCCGCCTTTAACTGAGCACATTTTCTGCAGTTTGGCTTTACCCAAATCTAAAAGCGTCTTGAAAAAAAAGAAACAAAAATGAGACAAAAACAAGGATGAAAATGCAAAAAAGAGCAATGAAAAAAACTGTCAAAAAAAGTGACTACAACGGTGCAACAATACGAGGAAAAATATTTGTTTAGATGAGCTTTGTAGGTCTTAGCTTTCAAATGAGACATTGGTCTGGCCTATAGGCTGTGACATTTGAGATTTGGGTAAAGCTGAACTGGAGAAAATGGTTCAGGTGGGGGTTAGAGGTTTTCTTTGTGATAAAAGCTCCAGGTGCAGGTGTTTCCTTCGGTTTAGCTCCTCCCCCGCGGCCAGGTTGGGTGAGCAGGACGCGTTGCCAGGTCAGTTTTGGACTGGTTCCCAGCTCCGGCTGCGTTGGGACTCGGCGCTCAGAGTTTTTCCACTGAAGAGTCTCCAGTGCTCCATCCGAAACCAGTAAATTGGTCAGAGGTCTTACGCCAAACCGGATGTGCATCAGCGTCCGCCATATAAGATGCGTCCGAATTGGGCTTTCAGTTAGGAAGGAGTTAGTGAAAGTGGCCTGTATGCTAACTATCATAGCCACTTTAGCATAGGGACCTCTGATGCTAACTTACTGGCGATTAGGAGCTATGTGCCATCCCATAAGCCACTGCGCCAATTTCCCCACCCTCGAGTGATTCATGCACAACCACTGTTGATTGACAGGCACACATTTAATAATAATAATTAAAAAAAAAAAGATTCTGCACAAGCCAAACTTTATAAAAGTGACAAAATACATGTTAGAGTCACCACAGCACATTCACAGGGTTTTAAAGAGCCTCCTCAGTAAATGGCCTAAATGAAGCAGTTTGTGCTTTTGCTTTCATTTAGTAGAAACTTAAGCCACATGGCTAATTTGCAAACAGCTGTTGAGATAAAATAAAGGGAAATGTGAAGGATCATTTAGATGTTTGTCTTTTTTCCCCTTAAATGTCTTTATTTGGACACTATGTTGTTGTTGGACAATATACAGTAGGTGGCGGTATGCGCTTTTGTTTGGCCTGCACTGAACTTTAAAGAAGAAGAACAGCTGTTGGTGATGTCACTTCCCCTTCCCCTGGGTAAGGACAGTCGAATTGGGCAAATGCTGCTGAAGCAGAAGTTCACTAACTGCATAGAGATCTAAAGGCTGATTTATACTTCAGCGTCAGCTTCGCGTTTACGTGCTGGACGCACGTGGGAGCCAATCAGGGAGTTCGCGACAGCTGCACCTGCCGCACAAGGTGACTCCGCGGCAAGTGCTGCAGAACGCAAGTGAAGTGATTGGTTGATCCTTTCGCAAAACAAGGAAACACACAACAAACTCCTTCAGTCTCCCTCTTTGAAGTTATTTTCCATGAATATATTGTTCCTATGATTTAGTGCGTTTGTGTTTTCACTTTTTATGTTATTCAAAAAAATGTTTAAAATAAACATAATAACGTGAAGGCAGAGGAGCTACGCGAAGGTTCGAACGATTCTGGCTTGCGTCAAGCAGACGGGGCTGCGGTGGCGGGACCGGATGCTCGACTATAAATCAGCCTTAACAGTTGACCCCATGAAAGGTTAAGGATTAGTTGGGGCGACGGTGGTGCAGAGAGTAGAGCGGGTCGTCTTGTGACCAAAGGGTTGGCAGTTCGAATCCTGCAGGTGCCCACTGTCGTTGTGTCCTTGGGCAAGACACTTCACCCACCTTGCCTCCAGTGTCTGTGTACACTGGTGTATGAATGGGTGACTGGTTCCTTGATGTAAAGCGCTTTGAGTGCCTAAAGCAGGTAGAAAGGCGCTATATAAAATGTGACCATTTAGTTGCTAGTGTTAGTACTTAGAGGCTACAATTTAGTGGTTTCGGATGGGGCCCAGATGAACCTTGGACACTGGGGAAACTGAGAGAGGCTAAAAATACTGACGAGAAGCTTCGTTAGACAGGAATCAGTAAAGAAGATTTAGGAAAGAGTCAGGAGCAGGAGAGGAGAGACACCAGGAAACAGAGGCTCCATCCCAGCTCTTAGCCCTTCACCTTCACCCTTCCCTCTGTTTCCTTCACAAGGAGTGTCCCAGTTCACTTTTCAGTCAGGCGTACGGTTTTTACTCCTCCAAAACAGAGGGGGGCGCAGTTTGACAAGATCTAAAAATGAAGAAAACGCCAAAAACATCACTAACAAAAAAGAACAAAAGAACAAAAAAAAACTACAAAAAATAATTATCCACCATTTTTGCCAAATGTTTTTTTTTAATACTGGAGAAAACTTGCTGGGTTCAGGAGGTGTTGAGAGAGTGCGTATAACACATAGAAACATAGTTAACACAATTCCACTTTTCCTTAGTTTGACCATTTTTGTGATGTTTATCGTTTCACTTCCTTATTGGACACTGACAGGAAGTGACATAAACAGAGGCAAAACATTTAAACTGTTATGTCAATGGGAAACTGAACTTTAGCTTTATCTATGTCACTTCCTGTCAGTAACTTAAAAAATAAAAATAGCTTTTCCGCCCAACATGACGTACAACAGATGTTATCCCTCCATCTATCTGCCCGTATCACACTGACTGGAGGATCTGCAGCAGCTGTCGGTGTCTCACTCCATCTGTCCTCCCCCCTCTCTCTCTCTCTCTCTCTCTTTCTCCTCTTTCTCTGTTGTGAGTGAATAAGTCACCCTCCACCCCCCCTGCTGGCCATCTCTGGCTGATGCTAAACCTGCAGGTACGAGCGTCGCCGACCCGCGATCTGACAACGGCAAACTACAGACGAACCTAAGACCAGTTTAACATCTGTTTCAGGAAAAAAAAGAGTAATGTTCATGTGTCAAAAAAAGCAAGTCTGTGTGAACATTTGAAAGCTAAGAACCTGCAGAGTTGGGCCGTTATCTGGGAGCGTAGTGAGGAGTGAGGACGTTTATTTCCAAACGGGTTAAACTCGAGGTTCTGGAGCTTGTTCTGCTCTGATTCTATAATCGTCCTGAGACACTTTATTAAGAACAATTACAAAATCACTGAATAAAATGAATATCAACTGTTTCAGACTGTAAACAAGGGCTACGATCCTGTGTTTCTAAATGCAGACTATGATGGAGCCTTGTTCACCTATAGGGGGCGCACTGTGAGATCTTACAGCTCCAGACCTGGACAAACTCCCCAATGGCAATGTTATGAACTACCTCTCTCCATGGTGGTGGTGGGGGTGAACTTCAATGAAGTGCTGTAAAAACACAGCGGTGTTAATAACTTATCTGTGCTAAGGCCTATATCCTCACATTTCCACAAATGTGGATCTAAAGAAGTTAAGGGAGAAAGGAGGTTGTGGCTCTCGTCTTTGCATGGTTTTGCTCTGCTCGGATTTTCCATCGCACCTGTATTTCCCAGTTCCTGGAGGTCGTGGAGAGATCTTTCAACAGCCTGGATCAGCTCTAATATTTTCCGTGGCTGGTGGCTTCGTACAGGTGGCATTAATTGCAGCTCTTCCACAATATCCAGGGCGATAGTCCCTTTGTTGCCGAAGCGGTTCTCCAGCACCCTGAATATTTCATCTGCTTTACCGTACGTGGAAAGGTGAAGATCTCTGGAGAGCTTATCTTCAATGCTATCCAGAAGCTGGAACTTCTTCACTTCCTTCGACCCTGTTGGCTCCCCTTGCCTCTCTAGAGCTTCCCATTCTCTCCTCCATCTGTGAATGTCCCGCTTGTGTCCAGCAAACCTGGGCAGAGTGGTAGGCTTTAGTTTGATGGCTGGCACAGGAAAATACATACAAAAAATACATTTCCAGAAGAATGAAAACCTACAAGTTTATCCTACAGACTTTTACAACATTTAATTGTTGTAAAAAGAGACGTAATTAAATGAAATGTATTCATTTATTTATGCTTTTATACATTAAGATTTGTATTTTGTTCAAACTATATTTTATAAAGTTTTAGACAAGAAATAATATAGTTTTTCTTATTAACTCTTCAGTTTGGATTCTTCTCATGACTCTTATTTTCTGTTTTATCTCTGGACTTTAATCACTTCATTTATTCTTTATTCAGATTGAGTTGGTGTGATTTGTCAAAGATCAGCTGTTCCTCTCTGGCCTCAGCTCTGAAGTCCAACCCCTCACATCTCACTGAGCTGGATCTGGATGGTAACAGACTGAGAGACTCAGGAGTGTCTCATCTGTGTGATTTCCTGCAGAGGTCAGACTGTCGCCTGCAGACTCTCAGGTCAGTTCACTGTCTCAGGTTTCACACAAACTATGAACAAAACAATATTATTATTATAATCTGCCCTAAATGAAGGCGGTTTTCACACATGTTGGAGCCTTGTAATCCGCTCTAGTTCCAACTGTATTTACTCAAAGTTAGTTCAGTCCGTGTTCACACGCGCTCACACCAAACATCGCACCATCAGCCACGAAACAACCATCAGCTGTTCATGAACTTGTTCCCATGACAACGAGCATCCACCTGTCACTGAGGCGTACACGTGCACGTGCACACTTCCCTGATGTGACTGAGGTCACTCCTCTCCCTCCTGGTTCATTACAGTGAAGCTCATATACAGGAGGAGAAATGCTCTTTAATGGGCTCATGAAGAGGAAAGTTTGACTGAAGGAAAGACGGGAAAGAGAGACGTACCTGATGATTTAAAGTGGATCCATTTTGCCTCGTCAGAGCAGTAATCCAAACGTCCTCATGCAGCGCCCATTCATTCTTTCTTCAGCAAAACAGAGGCGTCAAAGTGAGAGTAGTTCAGCCTGAGGTCTCACATTCACACCACACAGAGCGACTCAGGAGAGACAGACTCCTGTTTCAGCCGCACTCGGAGGCTGTTTAGACCGGCCTAAAGTGCTGTCCCTTTAGGTCCAGCTAACTAGAGCCTGTGTGAAAACGCCCTTAGTCATTTGTTTGTGTTTAGGACAAAAATACATTTACAGAAGAATGAAAACCTACAAGTTTATCCTACACACTTTTACTACATTAAATGAAATGTATTATTTATTTATGCTTTTATACATTAAGATTTGTATTTTGTTCAAACTATATTTTAAAGTTTTAGAGAAGATATAATATAGTTTTTTCTTATCAACTCTTCAGTTTGGATTCTTCTCATGACTTTTATTTTCTGTTTTATCTCTGGACTTTAATCACTTCATTTATTCTTATTCAGATTGAGTTACTGTGGTTTGTCAGAGATCAGCTGTTCCTCTCTGGCCTCAGCTCTGAAGTCCAACCCCTCACATCTCACTGAGCTGGAGCTGAGTTATAACAGTCTGAGTGAGTCAGACTTGAAGAAGCTCCTCGTCCTTGAACAGAGCCCTCACTGTCGACTGGACAAACTGAAGTGAGTCCTGACTTTATGAGACTGTTCTGAACCTGGAGCATTTTCTGTCTGTTTTGTCTGAATAAAAACACTGAGGCTGTTGGAGTTTGTTTTAAAGAGTTTTTAATCTTAAATCCATTCTACCATTAAAGGTTAATATGCAGATGAAGTGTTAACCATGTGATTGTGTTATATCCTCATCAAAAACATTCAATAATCATCATAGTCAGTTTATCTCCCTCTTCCTCAGTCACGACACCAGCCCACACTCCGATACACAGGACCTTTAACAGTTTAAAAGTTCTTATTATTTTCATATATTTCATTGTCTTTCCATATTAATTCTTGTGAATAATGTGACCAGTTGTGATGAATGATTTCTGATCTCTGCTTCTCAACAGATGGAGTTAATGATGAGCAGCAGCTCCAGAGCCGACGCCTCAGACTGAGGAGAATAAACAGAAGGATCCAGCATCACGGCTCAGTGGAACAGGTCTGAGCTCCATCAAGAACGGGTCTGAGACAAAAAGTCACCTCCAAAGAAAGAAGGACGAGACGTGAGAAGAAAGTGAAGTCCTTTAGGCGGCGCGGGTCACAGACTCTCCAGGCGTCTGATCCTGGAGCTTTTATCTGTCCTACTTAATGATATTATTACATTGATCTGATATTATGATCTGATGAAGAACAGACGCTTTATTCACATCAGATGGAAACTAGGTCTTGATGATTTGGCCTAAAAAAAATAATTTACCCCAATCCAAATGTACTGCAGACATCAGGACTCTGTATTTTTTACTTTCCCAATAACAAATCTACTGTCACGTTTAAATCAAACTAAATGATGTTAAAAATGTGTTTATTTACTTTGGGGCGACAGTGGCGCAGATGGTAGAGCGGGTCGTCTCATGATCGGAAGGTCGTGGGTTCGAATCCCGCCTCCTGACAGTGCACATTGTCGTTGTGTCCTTGGGCAAGACACTTCACCCACATTGCCTCCAGTGTCTGCCTACACTGGTAGCCCCCTAGGAGAGACCAACAGGCCCGGTTTGCACCGTGAGGCCGTCCTTCCGTGGACCCACCACCTGCAGAAGGAGCCGTGGGGGCTGGTGCTATGTGATGGATGGATGGATGGATTATTTACTTTTGATATGGATGTAAATGTAACACCAGGATTTTTCTAATGACGTCTTTCTAATCATTTTCTTATTGATCTTATTTCCAATTCTCCAACATCACTGTCAGTATATTCTTACTGAACTCTATTTTACTGTGGAGTAATATCTTATGAAGCACAAAGGGACAAAAAGGATGTGAATGATCTGACAGGCTGTAATCTGTCCCCAGCTCTGTGCACTTTGATATTTGATCACTTATCCTGAGCCTGTGCTTTTTAAATGTGCTGCACTTGTGGATTCATTACAACTCATTATAATAAACCATAACCCAGGTCAAGTTTGTAGTATTAAATATACTTAATATATTCTAAATAAATACACATGAAGTTGCATTTTATATCATCTCAAGGTCATTAGTTTTATACTTTTTGTAGGATATTAAAGTTCATACTGGAGCCACCAGGAGTCCCAATCGTAGTTTCTGTTGTTTTATTCCTCCATGTTTAAGTTGGTTGCCATGGTTACTTGTGGAAAACAAATGACACAAAAACAACAGAAGAACAAAGGCCTAGTATATACAGTTGAAGCCTCACTGTGGACTGGGCGTGGCAGTGAGGTCACAGGTGCCGCCCTCTTGTGGGGAAGACGGGAACTACAGTTTTTACAGTTTTACCACAGGTGGATTCCAGTCCAGTTGGAGAAACATCTCAAGGACCATCAGTTTGAGTGTCAGAGCAAAGGGTGTGAATATTTATGTAGGGGAGACCGGGTGTGGTTGTAACAGGGGGAGAGTTGTAACACCATCAATTCCACCATTCAGGGATAAGATAGAAGTCACATGATCATATCAGTGTTTACTCACTTCCTCCCTGATCCCACATGGTGATTGTCAAGGCTGGAAACAGGTTCATGCAGATTCTAGAAAGAAAACAATGATTTTGAGGTAAGAGCAGAGCCGTTTTTTCCTATACGCAGATTACGCAAGGTGCGTAGGGCCCCCACTGCTGCAAGGGCCCCGCATCTCAGTCAAATCACGGTGTTTCACTGATTAATGAGCGTTGTTACGGTGACAGGCTGTTTGACAGGCAGCGCTCACTCACTCTCCGCCTACTTTGCCACATACAACACCGAAATGGAGCAGTCTGCTGAAGAGGATGAGCAGGAGAGACCTACCGCCTTCCTCCTGTCACTCCCAAGTTCCCAACGCGTGAGTGCCTCTCCGCTCGCGCCTCCACTCGGGCCGTCTCCCGGTGTTCGCCTCATGCTCGCATCCCGTGCGGCTTTCCCGTCCTCCGGGCGCTGCTCGCCTAATGTTTACTCTGCTCGGACCGGGCAACTATCTGTGTTTCGAGTACTATAGAGTATCAGGCCAGTAGTTTGGTGAATAGATTGGTTTCTCAAGACAGCACGCAAAGTGTTCCCTCATTCGACACGAAGGTTCACTGGCACTTTTCCATCAAGTTTTTTTGTTCATTAAATTCTCAATGCATGAAACTGTAAGTTTCTGGAAACTGCACTTTTTATAATTCACCCACAGATGTGCGGTGTACAGAGGTGAGCAGTAGGCTTGAAACAGAGTTTCACCTGTACAGAGCAGGAGGAGAATTTCTGAGACAGAATGTTGCTTGTGCATAAACATCCGGCACTGACAGTAAATGCCTCATCATCTGTTAAATGATCAGTTATGATGTGGCCGAGGTACTTGACAACATCACATACATTCAAGTTGTTCCCGAGAGCTTAAAGTCTGTCCTCCTTTGTCCGACATATAATGACACTTTTAATTTGTATTTCACATCCTGCAGTGAATAGAGGAGAGAAAAAGCCAAAAAGCATAAAACAAATTACTGTCATCTGATTCTCAGAGGTAAGATAAAAATATAACCACCAGGTGCAGGTTTCAGTTAGTTATAAAGTCAGTGGTTCCCAAACCGGTTAGTGACCTTTTACCATTTTAAAAAGTGGGGGAAAATAGACTAGTGGTGTCCTAAACCCCAGTCTGACAGTGGCTTAGTGGTTAGTGGTTGTCACACAGTGCGGCAGGGCCCAAATTGAGGTTATGTTCTACTTCTGCCCTGCACCACAGTGTAACTGTTTTTGACCATAAATGAGTTCACTCTTCATCGAATAGCCATGGGATGCGAACTGTAGGGCCCCCGAGTGGATTTTTGCTTAGGCCCCAAAAGGGCCAGCACCGGCTCTGGGTAAGAAAGTACATTAATCAAGATTATCATTTGCTTAGTGCTTATACTATTGCACATGAAACCATATGACTTACATTAGATTAAACTGTAGTTTCTCAGGCAAAATGTGATGCACATTTCCCCTGCTATTATCAAACCATTATGCTGATCAGCTGAACAATGGCTGACAGGGCTGGATGTAACACAACCATCCCCTATATACAGTTAATAACACTTATAATAACACTGCAAATGTTTAAAACACATCTGATGAGGTCAGAGAGAAGGGCAGGTCAGATCAGTTCCAAAGGCACATGGGATCTGCCTTTACACTGAGCAGATACTGTAAAACACTGCAGAAGCTGAGAGACCGGGGTCCAGTGATCATCCCAGTGTAGGTCACACTGAAGCATCAACAGAGTTTCCTCTGATTATTGGACTCAGACAGCAGACCTGTATTATGGACTGACTGCACCTGAGGTTTCAGCATATGACAGGTTAGAGAGAGAGACATTGTTCTTTATTTAAATAAAGCTCTTTTTGAAGCTGATCACATGACCAAACCTCTGTTTTGCTTCTTTGTTAACTGTTACGACTTACCCCATCATGTGTTACAACCTACCCCTGTAGTGAGGTCGGTTGTAACAAAGGAACACCATGTATTTGACATGGACTCACGAGGTCTGTGATTTTCTTGCAGAGGTTTGAATTGGTGCCATCTGTAGTGAACAAATGTGGAGACTTTGTATAAAAGTTTAAGAACTCTAGCTCAAAACTTCAGTGAGTTCCAGGTGCTGAAGCAGAAAGTGTTACAACCACACCCGCTCTCCCCTACATGACTTTTATTTTTCATACATTTAAAACACTTGAGTCACTTTGTCACTAGATTGATGAGGAAAAAACAAACAAATGTGATTCATTTTGGAATGAGGCTGTAACTTAACAACATGTGAGAAAAGTGTAGTGGTGTGAAGACTTTCCAGATGCTCTGTATAAGATAAGATCATCCTTTATTGATCTCACAATGGAGAAATTCACTTGTTCCATTGGCTCTCATAAGATCACTCAGGGTGAGCAGGAGAGACAGGAAATGTGCAAACAGTTCAATAGTAAAGAAGAGGTGTCTTATGTACAATGAGTAAAGCAAAAGTCTTAAGGGGCAGAATAGAAACAATAAGAAAATGAAACATAAACATGAGAACAGACTCTAAAAGTAGAATATGAAGGTCAGCGTTAGAAGCTCCTACACTGGATGAATTACAAGAAGCCACTCAAGCTTTTGTCCATAAGATTCACTTTAGAACCATCAGAAAAAACAGAAAAGTTTGAAACTGAATGTGGAAAATGTGTTTATGTTGATCAAATCTAATCTGAACATGTGATATGTGGAAACAGTAGCCCCGCCCCCTAATGTGCTTGTTTCAATAGGACACATATTTAACCTGTGTGCATTTGCTCCACTTTGGCTTTACCCAAATCTAAGCGTCTGATGCTGATCACAGATCGATCGAGTCGGCCTCGTCAGAAGGAAACAGCCACGCATGGGAGCCGTTTGAGGATTATTCACAGAAAAAACAACTCAAACAGTATTCATCACATGAGGCTGCAGTACAACCGAAAAGTCCACTAGTGGGCGCTCTAACACTATAAAGAACTCCATAAGAATCAAAATATCCACATGGGTAAAAACAGGTGAAAATAAACTGTCATCCAGCCTGACTCAAGAACAACAGAGATTCCTCACACTGAAGCTCTCTCAAAGTAACCTATGGCAACGAGCACACTACAAAGTGAACACATCTAATGCGGTAAACGGTAGTCTCTGCAGGGCCCGCCTCTTTCCACATATTGAAAGTTCTGAATGCTTTATTCCTGTGACATTTAAGTCTGGGGCCTTTTACTTCTGAAAAAATCAGATTCAAAAAGACAGAGGCTCAAAAACCCCCAGCTTAGGAGACAGTTCTCATTAACTGTATGTTTACTTTATTAAAAAAAGAAGGAAAGAAGTATCCTGTTTCCTGGAACAAAGTGCATTTTAGGCCGTTTCTGAGAGTCATGATAAATAAAATATAAAATAATTTAAATAAATAATAAAGTCAGTGTTTGTGTAAGGTCTGAAACGCCTTGTAAAAGTGCTTTAAGCGCAGTACTCCTCTGTCCTGACGGGACTTTTCTCACTCAAGCTTACCGCAAATCAAAAGCCTTACAACAGCCTTAAGGCAGAGTCACGCCTCATTTGAGCTAGACCTACAAAACTAAAGCCCTTGTCATCATTTCCTCCTCATTTTGACCTCTTCTTCACAGGTTTTAGATTTGGGGTAAAGCTGAACTGAGCAAAGTCGCTTGGTGCAGCGGAGTGGTAAAGGTAAGAATCTTTAAATTCATTCTGCTCGACCACCCAAAACCCACCAATAAACAAAAAGTATAGAAAGTAGTTTGTTATAGCTCATTTTCTCTTCTTGAAAACACAAAGACAGTCGTGTTATTAAGAAGAACGCCTAAACTATTGCTAAACCCAAACAACAACGCACCCACAGACTTTTTTTTTTTGTCACTTGAGAAGAAACATTAATTTTTGTTTAAATCCTGTCAAACAAATCTATAACTCAGTTAAAAAATACAAGTTAAATCCACCACAGCGGTCAGATTCCCCCACTCTCCCCCACTGGTTGACCACTATCAATTTTAACTCAAGTAGAGTAAAAATACTACCTAAGAAGACACATACTAAAAAAGAGTACGGAGTACAAAGGAGACGAGCCGCCTCTGAGTGAGGAATAAGTCTTGAAAGGTCGAGTTTATGGACCAAACATAAAGTTCAAATAAACTGGATGTGTCGTCTCCCATAAGTGAACCCGTACCCCGCGGACCGCACATTTCCTCCAGTTCGTTTACCCAACTAAAAGCTTCATCAACTGAGCTCACAGCGATACACGCCTCATCAAACTTCAAATGACAACAACAAAATCAAGTGTGTAATGGTGTAAAAAGTAGTCCAATCCAGAGCCAAACAATTTGTAATTCAGTGATTTCAGGCAGAGGTCACATTCTCAAATATGTTTCCTGGGCTAAGGGAAATTGTGACGCTGGACAGAGGGCGGGCTGTCATGCTGAACTCAGTAAAGAGCGCTGTGAAGAAATTCCTTTTACTCCCGGTAACCGCCGCAGTTCAAAATGTTCGCGCTCGAAGGGAGATTAACGAACGGCAGGTCCTCTAAAGGAACCAGGGAGAATCCCACAGAGGAGAGGAGAACGAGGAAGCCCACACCAGGTGAAGAGAGGGGAGAGTCACAGAGGAAAAGACGAGGAAGAGCCCACACTCGGTGAAGAAGGGGATCCACAAGGAAGAGGAAAACAAGGAAGAGCCCAACACTCAGTGAAGGCTTGAATAAACAAGCTACAGTTTACAGACACACCTCAATCAGGACAGAAGGAAGATCATATATACAGGTAAAAACAACAGGCAGATCAACTAATATGAGCAATACGTGCTGTCATTCAAAAGAGGAGAGGGGGGGCGAGGGGAAGGACCTTTCATGGTCCGTGTACCTCTTCCCTCAGGTTGCAGTATTTAGAAAAAAGCACTTAAAAGTGCATTGTAATAAAAAGACAATTTGTGTCAAATCAAGCAAAAGGTGTATAGTGCTGTATAGTGTAACGGTGAAATGCTTCTCTAAACAGTCAGAGGAAAACGTGTCTGAATTGTTGCAGTCAAAGTGCGTCGAAGGAAGTGGTGAGGAATGCAGTCGAGCAGAGCCGCTGAGCCGCTGTTCCGTTGGTCCATCCCAGTAAAAATAAACACAGGCGTTCACTGAATGAGGTTATCTCTGGTTTAACGCTCTGACTCTCCCTAGGGAGGACCGGAGGAAAGGAGAAGAAAAGCAAAGCCCCAGAGGCAGCACGACCACAGCTCATTGGACGAAGTGAGTTCAGTCCTTCTTACACTTTAACCGTAAAAAACACATATCCAGATCATTCTCCACACACAGCCACAGCTTCAGTCACAGCCGTCGTCCATGAAGAGTACCGGTCTAAAGCGGCGCCCCAGACTCAGTCTAACCCTGCCCAGACTCACGGTAAGAAACAAACCTTAATGTGAGCAATGTTGCTAACCCTTCTCCTGTAGCCTGTTATCAGACTGAAACATGGGAAGTGTGTAAATAGACCATGTCCACAGGTTTCTGAAGCGTGGACCCAGCCCTGTGAAACGAAGCGCTTTAGTATACAGTAATAGTCAGTATATTCCTCTTCTCTCAGGACGGTTCCATTCACATGGCCTATTACAGCATTTAGTGTCTGCGTAAGGATAAATGCAAGAAAGGTAGCGCTCCAGCAGAAGGTGAAGGAGAGGGAGCAGCCTCTATGGTGGCGCTGTGAGAGCCGAGAAGAGCTCATTAAACAAGACTTTGACACTCCAAGATCAAATCAAAGTGGTGTGAGTGAATAAATGACAACTCGGGTGATCGGTCCGGTACCGGACAGCCCAAGGCTGCCCGGCCGGGCCCAGGGGGACCTTTGTCTATGGATAGCAAGTAACAACACGCCTATAGCCACTAAAGCCTGCACAGGAAGATCCACCTAAACACAGAAAGGTACCGTGTTAAGTGAAACGAGAAGTACATCCCCTCACACAAAAAACTGCTTGAGACCGAAATTTCACTAAACCCACCAACATAACTATTTCAGCCTTTGCCTTTGTAGAATAGAGAACAACTCATTTCGCAGCGTAAATATGATTCAATGAAGCCATGATCGATGTTACTTTAACCGCGTAAAAAACAGCTTTACGAATTCAACACGTGTTATGGGGGCACCCTGCAAAAGGTCAAAGGCACGCTCGTACAGAGATGGACCGGCCCCAAAGGAGGTTTAATCCCAAAATAGGCTAAGTGCATTAGCCATCCCATGAAATAACCAGGAGTCCTGAGCTAAAAGCCCGGGACACAGCTCAAGAGGCCTCAGCCGATAGGAATGAGGCAGATGAAACCTTTCCTAAATGGACCGAGAAAACAAAAGCTCAATGACGGATGTGTCACAACATAGCACCTGCAGCCTGTAGTTAGCTAGTTACGCTGCAAACAATAGCTTTTAATCAAACAAACGATCTTTCCATAAATTTCTGTTAAAAGCTCGCCCGGGCAGCCGATTTCTGCAGAGCAGGTGAAAACGTGAGAACTTGGACTACAAAGTGGACTCACAAAATGTCCTGTTGGCGCTGCTGCCGTATTCCGCCTACCGGATAACACAAATACAACGGAACGTAAAACGGAGTGGCTAAAAATCGAGGCCGGTGAATGAAACTCTTAAGAATGAATATGAAAGTGGTAAAAGGGAGATCTAAACCAAGAAAGTGAAATAAAAACAACAACGACATCATGCACATCATTTTTAAGACCAGTACAAATTACAAGTTAATTTTAATACATCCAATTCACAAATAACGTTTCCACAGAAGGAATTTAATCACATGCTGGGATTAATGACACGCAATTTACCATGTTGTTTTTCACGACCGTCATTTTACAAATAGTTACCTGCGTTGATTTTACCACATTCATATTAATGAATTCTTTGTTGCTATGAACCCCAACAATCCGCCCCAGTGAGCTAAGGTCCAAAATCTGGGATAGCACACTTTTCCAATTACAGACCATTTCCCCTCCTAACCTCAGTTTTCAAAAATACTAAAAGCTTTTACGAGCAAAGACTGTCTTAATTTTCTTGACGTAACACACATTTTGACTGACAATCAATATGGATTTCGTAAAAATAGATCACAAACCTGGAATAAGGAAAGGTTAAAAAATTACAAGAGCGATAAAAAAGAACCATCAATTGGAATATTATCAGACTAAAAAAAAGGCGTTTGACACCATGACCACAACTCTATAAAAAACAAGCTTAGGAATCAGAGGGACTAATAATCGGCATAAAGAACTACCTTTCAACAAGATATCAAGAGTACAACTACAAAAGAAAAATCAGAGCCTAGACGAACATTGGACAACCAACAGGTTCAACAGACAACCATAATCTCCCTTTATATAAAATGACATTGTAAAGTCTCAACACTTCATTTCATCTTTATTGCAGCGACAACCAAACTTGTTCGGAAAGGAATCACTCAACATTCTTCACACATGGCAAACAGAATAGAAGACGCCCTCAAAGTGGTTGATAAACCAATCAACTCCTCATTAAAGTAATACAACTTTATGTATAGCAAACGGAAAATAAATCAAACCAGTCAAAATACAAAAGACATGTCAAATTAAGAGAGGTCTATGACAATAAATCTTGGCGAAATAATGATAATAACCTACATTGGCAACCACATGTGGCCATTTAAATCCAAAATGTACAGGTCACCTGGAATTACATAAAGCTAAAACACATGCTATTTCCTAGGTCCTACATCCAATATACTAATAACGGAAAACGCTTGTATGACGTACTAGCGCTGAATAGGGAAAACCTATAAAAAACAACCATAGAGCCAAATTATACTGCAAACGGCTTCCGCTCATAATAAAGCCGATACAAACAACATACTCATAACTGTTTATCAAGCTCATCTGAAATGTAATGACTTATTCGATAAAATTAAGCAATCTAAGTATAAAATAAAAAACATTGTTCACAGATGTGTGCAGAAATGTTTGAAATAAAAGCAACACCGTATGACTTAGAAGGATATGTTTGCTGAACAGTGTAAATTTACGAAGCCTGTCGTTTTCAAGGTGTGAATATGTGAACTGTTTGGAGGATGAGCTTAAGTCCTGCTTCATCATTATTTCTATTTAAAAGAAAGCTTAAAGCTAAATAATTTAACTCTATATAGAGGAGGAAATTGTTAATTATCATTGTGGAATTGCATTTTTTCTTGTTTTTGGGGGAATGTTTTTTGGGAATGTGGATCCCTTGTACATTCACTTGGTTACCTCAGTGTGACACGTATTAGTTGTGAAAAGGGAGGCAGTTCTTAACAAAATGAACTAATGCTGCTGTTATACAGTGTTGTCATTTCTATATCACAAACAATACAAGCAAACAAGGGAAGTCGAGACCACCGGGCTGTTGGTCAGAGGGACCCCCTCCCCTGGCCAACAGCTCATTAAGCCTCTTCCTTTTAACACTATCCCACAGTATAGGACACAAAGATCATCCATAAAGTTGTAAGATAGGGTAGCTGGGTGATGGGGGGCTATCGCCAACTCTCAACTGCGCCATTTACGCTCTAGCTTTTAACGCACAACACTATCAGGGGAAATAATAATAAATAAAAACTGTAGTGGAATGGAACGACAAAGGGAACTAACAGGACCAAAAGAGAAATGTATAACACACAGAATATAATATGCCTGCCCTACACAAGTCAACTGTGATAAGAAATGTCAATAATTTTTAATATAATAATATAGAAACACCATTAGGACTTGACATTGGAATATTACCAGAAAGAACTACGTATAAACCTGGGATTAAATCTCCAATTACATCTTAAAGTCAGATTAACAACGTAATATTTTTTAGATATACTTTGTCCTATCAATTGTTCTTTTTCCTTTAAAATTCTGCAAACATCTGTTAACAAATGTACGGCATTTAAATGCTCTTCTTGGCAAAATGTTGCTACGTCTGAAGTGATGATTGTATCTGTAATCTGTTATCTGTTGTACCTAAAGTCGATGTAATTTAGAATTTACAATTTATTATGCTATAAAATTATATTGAGTTTTTGAACACGTGGTGAGGCACTTATAAGGCTTTTTGCTTCAAGCCACTCCATTTTGAGCATCCGGGAATTGTATTAAATTTTTGAAGACCAAAATGACTGTAAAATTGCTCAAATAACTAAACTTAACTAACACCTCAGAGCTCTTCGACATCTGTGCAGTAAAGTGAAGATATTACGTGCAGAAAGTGGAAGTGCCTTCCTGAAGTGTTATACGTTTTGGCCCCATAGAGAGAGGAGGAGGGCTAAATGCTAACAACATCTTTGGTCTTTTTGACGAGCGCACGCGTAAAGACCAGACAGGTACGCATCAAACTCGTCTAAAGCTCAGAAGAAAGAAGATTCTCAGTTTGGAAAACCTGTTCCTTTAAAAACCAACTGATGTTGACCAAAGTGCCTCTGAAAAATCATTTAAAGAAAAAGCGAACAACAAACAAGACAATATTCAAGATAAAATGACCAAGTACATTAGCATAACGGCTATTGGCCAATAATAAAACAGGTCATTAATAGTGTCTGAAACACCTCGGAAAAAGAGGAGTTTGAAGCAGAGTTTTAAAATGCTCTAGTGTTGAGCAGCTCTAATGTGGCAAATGGGCTTTCAGTAATATCAGGCGCTGAAAACCTTCTTCTCTTCTTCTCCACAGAGCGATCTTACGCCTCGTGGGCGGCCTGTCCCTGAAGAGTGACTGGTCTTAAAGAAAACCCTTAAACTTCAAGTTCCTGACCTGTTCCAGACTTCACAGTAAAGAACTGACCTGAAACACTAAATAGTGATGTGCGATTCGTTGAACAATCGTTCACCAAAACTCAGATCAACTTTAACTGACTAGGAGTTGTGATTCCACGCCTCCATTAACTCGTTTCACTAACTCCCCGCCCACTGCTTTCTAAACTGTGATCCCTGGACTGTGTTTTGTAGTCACATGAATGGCCCACACTTAATATTATTGTGTGTTAGCCTTGAGCACAGAACCTAAAGCTTATTGTTCACAACTAATAACTATTTCCCCCTAACGTTTCTCTGCCTGCCATCGCCTCTTACGAGCGATACCGAGCAGTGAACGACTCACTGTGGTTCTGTCAGGCCCCGTCCGCTCCCTTCGTTTCATCTCATTCAGCTCAGTCTTATTGACGCTGACTCTCGTACTCTCGTTCTCCACGGAGCTCTAACTGGCTGAAGAAAGTCGTTTCTTCTGAAAAAAAAAACCCTTCTACACGTGACCGTCTCGAAAACATTATTTGATGGTTAAATGAGGTTGATATTTTCTGTGCAAAAACTAGAGTATTTTCACTCAGAATTCCTGCTGTGCTGGCTCTGTGTGAGTGAGTGACTCGTATGAACTGGGGAAGAACGAATCACTCTGTGGTTCAGCGTAAACAAAGGCATGATACGTATGAATCAAAATGGATCAAATGACCTCAACTGCTAACTCCCGGCTACAAGCTATGCCTCGCGCTAAAGTTAAATAAAGCGGAGCGTCATGTATTGTGAAAAACAGATTACATATAATTAAATTCCCAAAAATCATGGATTACATAAAATATAACTTTATCCAGTTTTACAGTCTAAAAATGTCACCAAATTACAATCAATCACCCATGTATTTTTTATTAAACAACAATTATTAATGGATTTAATTATTTGTGTGGGAGGTTATGTTTAATTGTTCTCTATTGTATTTTCCCCAACTACTGTAATATTTTAATTGGTTTTAAACAGCGGTACATTAGACTGACTCACTGAATCAAACGACTCAAAACAACCCGATTCACTTTTGGTTGGAGTGATTCATTTTAACTCGAGTAGTTAAAATGAACTGAACTTCAATCACTACTGAACACAAGTCTCAGCAGCTAAAGAACGGGTTTATATTTTGTGATGTAACAAATGTGATGTTAGACGTGCTCAGTGCTGTGTGTTTTGTCACAGAGAAACAGAGTCAGGCAGGACGCCTGGCCTCAGTGTGAGACACAGGCAACAGTCCTGATCAGTGGTCAGGGCCTGCACCAGGTGAGTGCTCAGTCTGAGACTCATTGAACTACGCAGGAATATGAAAGACTGTTCATCAACATTAACAGGTGTGCTCCTCTGTTCAGGTGAAGGTCTCCAGAAGGTTCTGAAGGACCATAAGCAGAGCCTGAGAGCAGATGTGAGAGAGTGACAGAGGAAGTAGAATCAGGAATAGAACTCTTCTGAACAGCATCTTCATGAGCTGCTTACATCACGAGGGCTCAGTGAGAGGCAGAGCCCAACCTGAGGAGGTGTCTGGAGACACAGTCCAAGAAAGAAGGAGGTTCCAGGAGATCACCATTCAGGTGCCAGGACATCTTAAAGCTCTGCCCCCTGAGCAGAGCAGGGGGCGCTGCAGCAGGTCCATCAGAGCCGTGCTGACTGTCGGGCGTGGGCTTGGGTGGGGAAGACCTTTCTCAGTCCTGAGTTCTGTCTAGACTGGGCCCAAGGTCAGAGAACCAGGAGCTGCAGCTGGTGTCCACTGTCCTTCAGAGAGATGAACCTGGTCAGAAGGAGGGCGCTACAGTCTGATGGAGCGATCCAGTGTTCCATCCAGCCACGGGATCCAAGGTCTCTCATTTATTAAAGCTTTACTTTCTGAGGATTAGTCACAGTTTGATGATATGAATCAATCATAGTAAATGACTCTCAAGCTGTTATGTGGATCATGGAGGCAGGAGTGTTGCTGCAAAACACGCGCTCAAAAACATTTGAAATGTGACCAAAATGACGCCAAAGAACATTAGGAAATACAGTGTTAAGGTGTTTTCTGCAACATTGGTTTGGTTGAACAAACTGGGAGGACAGTTCCCTTCAACAGCTACAGGTTATTTGTGATGTGATCCATCTGTCCAATAAGAGCTCTTTTTAAAAAGTTCCATACGGTTTCACTGGGGCAGTGAGCCATGTGAAGGTGAACTGACTCTGTTTAACCAAACTAAACTTATTTAACTGAAGCTTCTGTCCAAAAACTGAACACCAACCACACCAGACGGTCTGTTGGTGATAAAGAGATCAACAAACAGAAAGTGAGAAGAGGAACGACTAACTCTGGGTTTTGGTCACTTTTACAGCCAGTTTAAAGTTAATCTGTGAAACGTTCACACATGTGAACTGTAATTAGGGGGGCGATAACAAATTAATATGGTAATGGTGATAAAAAATGCAGCGTTTCATTGATCACTGCATGTTTTAATAATGGTGTCATGGTGCTAGAAGATAACGGCTAAATCCCCCGACTCCTTTAATTCAGAGCCGCTGTGCAGGGCGAGTGGACAGTGAACCAGGTGGATCTCATCACTTTATCCTCAGGAGAAGTCAGTCTGGTGTGGGATTCTTCTGTGATCGACAGCAAAAGAAACTAAAGGTAAACTCCCAGATGAGGAAACAGTGGAAGAAAAGAGTCTGAGAGCGAACGCGCTCCACTAGAGACAAACACCAAAGATTACAGACATAACTTCAGGAACAGAACAGGCTTCAGTTGAAAGCTTTCTCACGTAATGTCATCTGTACCAGCAGCCAAGTCCATGCATTATTGTGATGTGCGTAGCACCCACATGGCTCTGCTGGTGTTTTCTTTCTGAAATAATGATAACGAGGCTGCTGACACCACCTGATTCTTTGGATTATTTCCCATGTGGTTTCCTTTTGCGTTCATAAGAGCTGCTTATTAAACAGTATGAAATTGCTCTCGGTTTGTAGCGTGAAAAATAGCTGCTTTTGATTCTATACTTAAACTTTAATGCAAAAATGCAGAGATGAAGGAATATTTTCATGATCCAATTCATTTCTCTCATTTCTGCAGAGTTTCGTGACATTTGATAAAACCCAGAGGCAAATATCGTTGATATTCTTAATCACCAATTATTTTGTTCCGAGATAATCGTGACCCAGAATTTCATGATCGTCTCTAACTACTATACTTGTAGAGAGAAGGTTAGCTCTGCCTACTTCTGACCCGCGGTCGATGACGGGTAATGGCCTCCTGTCTAGTTCCAGAAGTAATTAAAACATCTTCCGCTGCCTCGTCTGTCGCATGAGCCCAGTTTGGTCAGACTAATAGATAGTTCCAGACATGGCTGTCTCATTGTGTTTATGAGTTACATGTTACAGATCAGGGAGAACTTTTCTTTGTACTTACACTTATTCATGTCACAGCGCTCCTCCTGGTTGGACGGACGTTCTGTTTTAGGAGGTTTGTTGACCTTAAGTGTTGTTGTGAAACTGGCCTTATCAGCCCAAAACAAGGTTTTTTACACTTTAGTCTAAATTCAAACATGTGTGAATGAGCCTTAAATGTTTCTCTGGACCCACAGACTCTGGTCCGTCTTGGGAAACTCTGTTCATCTTTGACGGCCCTCGACGAGAGAGGACTGTCTTGGACTTCAAGCTGTGAAGCTCACTCTGAGGTACACAGAGGTCTGATGGTGGCGTACTGTTGGTGAACCTCATCAGAGGCGCTTGTCTGCTTCCTCACCCTTATATGGATCACCTCCCGCCCAGCGGCGGCATCAGATCCCACGCGGTGCGTGCACAGAGTCACGGAGTCAGGGCTTGATCACTGCCGACCCACAAGAAGGAGCGTACTTCGGAAAGGTTTTCAGATAAGGAAGAAGCTTCAACAGTCCTGCCCACCTCAGAACCTCCCGCGCCTCCACAACATGAGCCAGATCCCAGTCTTCTGCTGGATCACCTTCCCACAGTCCTGGACCACGTGTTTGAGAACCATCAGAGCGACCACTGCCCCAGACCCTCACAGGAACATGTACGCACACTTCTGTTGGTGCAGACGCACAGGAAGGGAAGTACAAAGCAGGAACTCAGGACAGAGCAGAGAAGAAGATCTAGAACAACTCATGATGGTTCAGTTAGTTCTGATGACAGGTGAAGAAGAGTTTGTGAAGGTTTGTGCAAAGGTTTATCTAAGAAGAAACAAACCCCTAATTAACCAGAAGTGAGTGCGACAGCAAGACAGAGGTCAGGTCTGAGACATGGGGGCTGACAGAGGCCGAACAAGACTGCTCCTGAAGTGGGGAGACTGGCCTTGAGCATCTGCAGACAGGAAACATCATGTTTCTTTTATACCAAGGAAGACCTGGAGCAGGTGGGTCTGGACCTGAGCGAGGCCTCGGTTCTACTCCGGACGCTGCCTGAGTCTTCAACGAGAGAGTGTCTACCAGCGTCTACTGCTTCATCCACCTGAGTGCAGGAGTTTCTGGCAGCCGGTTTTACCTGCACCACTGCTTTAAGAACACCAGGAGGTGTCAGGGAGTTTCTTATGGGTGAAGGAACCGTCTCAGAGTTAAGTCCCAAATGAGTTCCTAGAGAAGCTCTTTGAAGAGCCCTGCAGAGTCCAAACGGCCACTGGACCTGTTGTGCGGTTCCTCTGGCCTCAGTCTGAGTCCAACCACAGACTTTAGGAGCTCTGCTGCAGTCCAATAAAGAAATCAGAAATCACCAAATCATTAAAACCTAAAGAGTATGAGATCGAGGAAGTCTCTCCCGGACAGAAACATCAAATTTTCCACTGTCTGATGGAGGCTTGAAGGGGACCAGTCTGGCGCAGCAGATCCAGGACTTCCTGAAAGTCTGGAGGTGGATCTAGAGTGAGAGACTGTCTGAGATCAGTGCTCGGGCTCTGGCCTGACATGCTGCAGATGTCAGAAGAGGGTCCTGTTGAGGAGCTGGAACCTAAACAAGTACGGACACGTCTCCTCGGGGTAAACTGAGACTGATCCCAGCGGTGAGAACTGCAGGAAGGCTGTGTGAGTCCTCAGGTCACAGACAAGCAAGGCTTCACAGACCTGTATAATCACTCACATGTCGCGTCTAACATCTGTATACAGGTTTAGTAACTGTCAGACTCTCAAGAGGTTACTGTGAAGTACGGTGGCGTCAGCGCTGGCTCCAGCCCCTCCCATCCTAGAGAGTTGGAATCTGAGTGAAAATAAAACGAGTAGTGACTCCTCAGTGTCTGCGCGTGTGCTGGTCTGAAGAGTCCTCACTGTCAGCTCTCCTCTCTCAGTCAGTGCTGTGTCTGAGGACATCAGTGTCAGGTCTGTTGACGGCTGCTCGTCCCTCTCCACTCTCCTCATCCTTTAATCAAACTAAACTGAGTCCATGACCTCCAAACCAGAGTTCCAGATGTTCAGCTGTTAGCTACAGAAACTCCTCTGACTTTACTCTGGACTTAGATCAACTTCATTTTATTCTTTAATGTCACGATTGCTGGGACTTGTGGGTTTGCAGAGATCAGCTGTTCTCTCTGGCCTCAGCTCTGAAGTCCAACCCCTCACATCTCACTGAGCTGGACGCTGGGTGGTAACTACAGACTGTCTGAGCTCAGGAGTGTCTATCTGTGTGATTTCCTGCAGAGGTCAGACTGTCGCCTGCCAGACTCTCAGGTCAGTTCACTGTCTCTGTGTCAGGGCTCAAGTTTTCACACAAACTATGAACAAAACTATATGAGTGATTTTTGTTTTGTCTATGACAAAAATACATTTCCAGAAGAATGAAAACCTAGAGAGTTATCCTACGAACTTTTACTACATTTACAGTGAGAACCAGGATGTTTACATACACTTTCATAAAATACAGATTTGCCATTTTTTTCTCACTGTCTGACATGAAACCAGGAATTAACTTTATATTTTAGATCGATTAGAATTTAAAAAAAACAATATTTCTATTTGTCAAATTCCAGAAGGAATGAGAGAAGAATTTTCTACAAAAGTTCTGTTACTTTTACGAATCCAAAAGTTTACAACACTAAGATTACTATACCTTTTAAACATTTTGGGAAAGCCCAGTTATAGAATAGAATATAATGCTATTTGTCATAATGAAAACTGGTTTGTCTCTCAAAGTCTCAAATAAAATAATAATAAAACAGCAGCTAGCTCCAATGTGGTTGCTAAAGTGTATAAGGTTGTGATGGAGCTCACAGCTTGGTGTAAAAAACTGTTGTTCAATCTTGTGCTGTGAGTCTTTAACTCTCTTTTAAAACACTTGCCTGAGGGCCAGGGGCCAAACAGTGATGTCCAGTGATGTTTCTTGTCCTTATAAATGTTTGTTGCCCTCCTCTTCATCACGTGTGGCATATACAGACTGACTGGGGGCAGATGATGATGTCATGACCTTGGAAGCACAAAAGCTGGTTTCATGCTTGGTTGTAATTTACAGGACACGTTGAGGTTCGGTTCATTGGGTTAAAACAATGATGGGAATGTCCAGTCATCATACAGATCAGAAAGAAGGCGGGTTCTGTGTCTCAGAGTTCTGAAAATGTGAAGATCAACCGCAAGAACAAATGCAAAGACCCAGGTCTCATTTGATAAAAACTGTCCGTGAGAATCTGGCCAAAGAGTCCGTACGAGCAAAACCCCAAAACGTACCGGAGAAAAAAAAGGATTTGATGAAACGCTCCGTACATGCAGCACCAATGTAAACCTCCGCTTCACTGAGTTGCCACCTGGGAGCAGAAATGTGCGCACATGACCCCTCCTCACGTCACGCCCCCTACACGCCTCCATGTCACCCATAGGACATTTATTAATAGACCGTCATCCTCACTCCTCCCCGTTTACCACAAGACCACGGTTCGAGGGGGAAATCATTAGCGGATATTACAGACTCCTCCTTCCAGCTCTGACGAAAGCATGTCCTAATAAGGGCAAAGGGCGGGATCTTCACTGTAGACTCCGCCCTTGTGTGACGTGTAGCTCGCGCAGCCTCCAATGTAACACGTCCGACCCCGTAAGTAGGGAGATTCCTTAAAAATGTTTCTATTTCTACATGGCTACCAATAATGGCGGCCTCAGTGTTGGTAGTCACAAAGCAGAGCAGTCAGCGGCCATTGTGTCACCATATAGACATGCAAGTAACTTATGAATGAGATTACCTAAACATGAGGCGAATAATGAGAGGGTATTTACCGAGAACCGGAGCAGAGAGGGAGGGCCACACGCCGCAGTAACCAGCAGAGGCCGTGTGGATCTTTTACTGACATGTTACCGCTTTTTTATGTTTTTATGATCACAAGTATAACCTATTGGGCAGAGTGCAGTGTCATCAATAACACTTTTAGGAATTGCACTTTATAGACGCGAATGTCTGATATTTCCCAGTGCCTGTATGGAGCTCATCTGGAGCTTTAATTAACGCGCTGCAGCTACCAACCTCCCTCTCTCTCTCTCACCACCCGGACTCTGACTCCTCATTCACGGCCCAAAGAGAACCGGGTGCCTCATCCCCAACCCGACTTGCACGTACAGCGAGGCTAAAAAACAATAGAATCTGAGTGATTCAAAGCTTATCTTGTAGTTTCAGGAAAATTTGAGCATCCGTGAATTGTGATTAGGTTAAAATCTTATTCATAAGTTACTTGCATGTCCTAATATTGGTGACATGGAGGCGTGAGGGGCGGACCGTGAGGAGGGTCATGTGCTTCACATTTCTGCTCCAGGTGGATCAGTGAAGGGGAGTTTACGTGGGTGCTTGCGCGTACGGAGGGTTTCATCATAAAATCCCTTTTTTCCCTCCGTACGTGAAGTTTGGGTTTTGCTGCGTACGGACTGCGTATAGGCAGATTCTCACGGACAGTTTATAAACGGAGACCCGCAGGTGAAGGATGCTGAACCTGGTAAGAGTTTGTCATTGTTCCAGAGTGAAACAAGTCCATGTACCGACATGGGCTAGAGGGAACTCTGCACAGGAAGAAGCTGTTCTGACCCCAAAAACAGGAACACAAGGATAAAGACTTTAATGTTTGGAGACATAATTCCTGTGTCTGTTTGTCATAATGACCATGGGTCACGTTTGGAGGGAAAGTCTTTTTGGAGGAATGGACTAAAAGCTCACAACTATTGTAGAAGCTTGTGGAAGGAAATCCAAAACGTTCACCCCGAGTTATACAGTTTAAAGGCAACGCTATCACAAAATTCATGTGACATGTTTAAAACTTTTGGTTTATAAGAGAAAATTATAATCATTCTTATGGAATTGACATATACATATTTTTTTAAAATGTCTAATTGATGTGAAAAAAATATAAAAGTTAATTGTCTGCGTACATTGGTGTATGAGATGGCGATGATAGATCCTTGCTGTAAACGCTTTGAGAGCCAATTAGGTGGAAAAGCACATATAAGTTTAGGAACCAGTTTACATTAGTTTCTGTTTCATGTTAACAATGAGAAAAAGAAAAGTGCAAATGGGTGGTCTTTTGTATTAAAGTGAATGTAAACATTTCTGGTTCACTGTAAAGTTGTAACAAGAGACGTAACTAAATTGAAAGTGTATGAATTATTAGTGCCTTGTATACCATTAAGATTTGTAGTTTTTGTTCAAACTGATATTTAAAAGTTTTAGACAAGAATAATATAGTTTTGTGTCTGGTAGTAACTTCTTCAGTTTGATTTTCTCATGACTTTTAGTTTGTCTGTATCTTCTGAGACGTTAATCACTTCATTTATTCTTTATTTCAGATTGAGTCGCTGTGGTTTGTCAGAGATCAGCTGTTCCTCTCTGGGCGCTCACGTTGAAGTCCAACCGCCTCACATTGCACTGAGCTGGAGCTGAGTGAAACACAGACCTGTCTGACTCAGGAGTGGTGGTCTCATCTGTGTGGATTTTCCTGCAGAGGTCAGACTGTCGCCTGCAGACTCTTCAGCTCAGTTCACTGTCTCTTGTCGGCTCAAGTTTCCAGTGCTGTGTCCAGACATTCTTTAGGGGTGGCACAGGAGGCACCTAGTTCTGCTGTGTGCACCCATAAAATCAAGGATCTGCCAGTAAAAAACAAAAAAACGCATTGCCCGCTTTCGATGAAAGCGTTTTTAAACATATGGATGAGACATTTACCACTGAAGCAATAAACCCCGAACACAGGATTAACTTCACTTTGGGTTCTTCATAGTTTTTCATCTCAGTATCTTAGTGCCAAGGTTAAAAAGG
>VHKM01001041.1:0-75712 GCA_007210695.1 Neogobius melanostomus
AGTGATGATGTTAATTATTTACAGTTGTGTTTGTACAGGTCTGACAGCAGTGAATGATGGTTACTTCTTTACAGTTGTGTATTACAGTGCTTGACAGCAGTTATGATCTGTTACTTTACAGTTGTGTTGTACAGTCTGACAGCAGTGATGATGTTATTTTACAGTAGTGTTGTACAGTCTGACAGGCAGTGATGATGTTATTTACCAATTAGTGTGTTTACAGTCTGACAGCACGTGATGATCGTCTACTTTACAGTAGCGTGTGTACAGTACCTCTGACAGCTAGTGATGATGTTATTTTACAATATTGCTACAGTCTGACAGCAAATTCTAGTGATAATGTGTATTTCAAGTAGTGGTTGTACAGTCTGACAGCAGTGATGATGTTACTTTACAGGTTTGCTGTTGTACAGTCTGACAGCAGCAGTGATGATGTTACTTTACAGTTGTGTTCTACAGTCTGACGCGTGTAGGATGTTTATTTTACAGTAGTGTTGTACAGTCTGACAGCAGTGGATTATTTTACAGTAGTGTTGTACAGTCTGACAGCAGTGATGATGATTACTTTACAGTAGTGTTGTACAGTCTGACAGCAGTTGATGGTTACTTACAGTTGGTGTTGTACAGTCTGGACAGCAGTGATGATGTTACTTTACAGTTTGTGTTGCTACAGTTCTGACAGCAGTGAGGGTGTTACTTACATAGTGTTGTACAGTCTGACAGCATGATTATGTTACTTTACAGTTGTGTTGTACAGTCTGACAGCAGTGAAGGATGTTATTTTGCCAATTAGTGTTGTACCAGTCTGACTAGCATTGAATGCATGTTACTTTACAGTAGTGATTGCTCTACGTCTGACCAGCAGTGATGATTGTTTACTTTACAATAGTGTTGTACAGTCTGACAGCAGTGTATGATGTTACTTTTACAGTTGGTTGTACAGTCGACAGCAGTGATATGTTTACTTACAGTTGTTCTTGCTACAGTCTGACAGCAGTGAGCGGGTGTTACTTTACAGCTATGTTGTACAGTCTGACAGCAGGATTATAACTTTAACAGTGTGTTTTGTACAGCTCTGACAGCCCAGTGATGATGTTACTTACTAGTAGTGTTTGTACAGTCTGACAGCAGCTGATATGCTTATTTTACTACCAATAGTGTTGTACAGTTTGACAGCAGTGATGATGTTATTTTTACAGTAGTGTACAGTTCCTGACAGCAGTTTGATGATTGTTACTTTACCAGTTGTGTCGTACAGTCTGACATGCAGTGATGATTTACTTTACAGTTGTGTCTACAGTCTGACAGCAGTGCTCTATTATACAATAGTCTGTTGTTACAGTCTGACGAGCAGTTGATGATGTTACTTTACAGGTTAGTAGTTGTGTTACAGTCTGACAGCAGTGTCGATTCTATTTTACAGTAGTGTTGTACAGTCTGACAGCAGTGATGATGTACTTTACATGTGTTGACAGTCTGACAGCAGTGAGGGTGTTACTTTACATAGTGCTTGTACAGTCTGACAGGCAGTGTCGATATTATCTTTACAATAGTGTTGTACAGTCTTGAATGCCAGTGATGATTGTTACTTTACAGTTGTGTTGTTTACAGTTGACAGCAGTTGATGATGTTACTTTACAGTTTTGTGTTGTACAGTCTGACAGCAGTGAGGGTGTTACTTTACAGTAGTGTATTCACAAGTCTGACCAGCAGTGTCGTATTATTTTACAATAGTGTTGTACAGTCAATGCAGTGATGATGTTACTTTACAGTTGTGTTTACAGTCTACAGCAGTGATGATGTTACTTTACAGTTGTGTTGTACAGTTTCTACAGCATGATTTATGTTACTTTTACAGTTAGTGTGTACAGTCTGGGACGCAAGTGATGATGTTACTTTACAGTATGTTGTAACAGTCTGACAGCACTGATGATGTTACTTTACAAGTTGTGTTGTACAGTCTGACAGCAGTGATGATGTTACTTACAGTTGTGTTGTACAGCTTCTGGACAGCAGTGAGGGTGTTAACTTACAGTAGTGTGTACAGTTCTGACAGCAGTGATTATGCTACTTTACAGTTGTGTTTGTACAGGCTGACATCAGTGATGATGTTAAACTTTACAGTTGTGTTGTACAGTCTGACAGCAGTAGTGGATGTTAATTTTACCAGTAGTGTTCTGTCAGTCTGACAGCAGTGATGATGTTACTTTACAGTGTGTTTTACAGTCTGACAGCAGTGAGATGTTACTTTACAGTTGTGTTGTACAGTCTGACAGCAGTGATTGATGTTACTTTTACAGTAGTGTTGTTACATTCTGACAAAGCAGTTGAATGATGCTTACTTTTACAGTGTGTTGTTAACAGCCTGACAGCAGTGATGATGTTACTTTACAGCTTGTGTTGTACAGTCTGACAGCAGAGCTGATGATGATACTTTACAGTAGTGTTGTACAGTCTGACAAGCAGTGATTGATCGTTTACCTTACAGTTGTGTTGTACCAGTCTGACAGCAGTATGATGTTACTTTACAGTTGTGTTGTACAGTCTGGACAGCAGTGTGGATGTTACTTTTACAGTAGTGTTGTTACAGTCTGACAGCAAGTGATGATTATTACTTTATCAGTAGTGTGTACAGTCTGACAGCAGTGTGGATGTTATTTTACAGTAGTGTTGTACACGTCTGACAGCAGTGATGATGTTACTTTTAAAAAAAACCCCAGGGGGGGGTTTTTTGTGTTTGTATACAGTGTGACAGCAGTGAGATGTTTACTTTCAGTAGTGTTGTCACAGTCTGACACAGTGGTCGATATTATTTTACAATAGTGTTGTGCAGTCTGACAGCAGTGATGATGTTTACTTTACAGTTGTGTTGTACAGTCTGAACCAGCAGTGATGATGTTACTTTTACAGTTGTGTTGTACAGTCTGGACAGCAGTGTCGATTATATATACCAATAGTGTTGTATAGTCTGACAGCAGTGATTGATGTTACTTTACAGTTGTGTTTGTACAGTCTGACAGCAGTGTGGATGTTATTTTACAGTACTGATGTACAGTCTGACAGCATTGATGATGTTACTTTACAGTTGTGCTTGTACAGTGTGACAGCAAGAATGAGGATGTACTTTACAGTAGTGTTGTTTACAGTCTGACGCGCTAGTGTCGAATATATTAACAATAGTGTTGTTACAGTCTGACAGCAGTTTGATGATGTTACTTTACAGTTTGTTGTACAGTCTGACAGCAGTGATTGATGTTTACTACAGTTGTGTTGTACAGTCTGACAGCAGTGAGGATATTATTTTACAGTAGTGTTGTACAGTCTGACAGCAGTGATTGATGGTTACTTTACAGTTGTGTTGTACCAGTCTGACAGCAGTGTTGATATTATTTTACAATGTGTTGTACAGTCTGACAGCAGTGATGATGTTACTTTACAGTGTGTTGTAAACAGTCTGACAGCAGTGGATGATGTTTACTTTACAGTTGTAGTTTGTAACAGTCCTGACAGCAGTGCATGATGTTACTACTACATTAGTGTTTGTACAGTCTGACAGCAGTGATTGTTAACTTACATAGTGTTGTACAGTCCTGGACAGCAAGTTATGATGTTACTTTACAGTTGTGTTGTACAGTCTGACAGTCAGTATGATTACTTTACAGGTTTGTGTTGTACAGGGTTCTGGACAGCAGTGCTGGATGTTACTTACAGTAGTGTTGTACAGTCTGACAGCAGTGAGGATGTACTTTACAGTAGTGTTGTTACAGTCTGACCAGCAGTGTCGATATTTATTTTACAATAGTGTTGTACAGTCCTGAGCAGCAGTGATGATTTGTACTTTACAGTTGTGTTGTACAGTCTGAAGCATGAGGATGTTTGTTATTTTACAGTGGTGTTGTACAGTCTAACAGCAGTGTCGATATTATTTCTACAATAGTGTTGTACAGTTGACAGCAGTTGATGATTTACTTACAGTTAGTGGTTGTATAGTCTGAAACCCCAGCAAGTGTCGATATTATTTTACAATAGTGTTGTACAGTTGACAGCAGTGATGATGTTACTTTACAGGTAGTGTTGTTACAGTCTGACAGCAGTGATGATAGTTACTTTAAAGTAGTGTTGTAGCAGTCTGACAGCAGTTATTGATGTTACTTTTACAGTTGTTGTTGTTACAAGCTCTGACAGCAGTTGATGTTACTTTAAAGTAGTGTTGTACTAGTCGACAGCAGTGATGATGTTACTTTACAGTTGTGTGTACAGTGACAGCAGTGATTGATGTTACTTACAGTTGTGTTGTACAGTCTGACAAGCATGATGATGTTTACTTTCTACAGTTGGTATATTACAGTGCGTGACAGCAGTTGATGATGTTTCGTTTACCGTAGTTGTTTTTACAGTCTGACAGCAGAGATGATGTTACTTTACAGTTGTGTATTACAGTCTGACAAGCAGTAGCATGATGTTACTTTACAGTACTTAGTCGTTGTACAAGTCTGACAGCAGTAGTGAATGATGTTATTTTACATTAGTGTTGTACAGTCTGACAGCAGTGATGATGTTTAACTTTACAGTTGTGTTGTACAGGTCTGACCAGCAGTAATGATGCTAGCTTTACCAGTAGTGTTGTACAGTTATTTTACAGTTGTGTTGTTACAGTCTGAAAGCAGTGAGGATGTTACTTTACAGTAGTGTTGTACAGTTTCTGACAGCATGATGATGTTATTTTACAAGTAAGTGTTATACAGTCTGACAGCAGTGATGATGTTAATTTACAGTGTTGTTATTACAGTCTGTGACAGCAGCTTGATTTGATGTTACTTTACAGTTGTGTTGTCTGACAGTCTGACAGCATGTGTGGATGTTACTTTACAGTAGTGTTGTACAGTCTGACAGCAGTTGATGATGTTACTTGTACAGTAGTGTTGTACAGTCTGACAGCAGTGAGGATGTATTTTACAGTTTAGTGTTGTACAGTCTGACAGCAGTAGGATGTTATTTACTAGTAGTGTTGTACAGTCTGACAGCAGCTGTCTATATTTTTTACAATTATGTTGTACAGTCTGTACAGCAGTGATGTGTTACTTTACAGTTTAGTGTTGTACAGTCGACAGCAGGTGTGGATGTTATTTTACAGTAGTGTTGTACAGTCTGACAGCAGTGATGATGTTACTTTTACAGTTTGTGTTGTTACAGTCTGGACAGCAGTGGATATGTTACTTTTACAGTTTGTGTGACAGTCTGACAGCAGTGGAGGATGTTACTTTACGTTGTGTTGCTACCATTCTGACAGCAGTGTTCGATATTATTTTACCAATAGTGTTGTACAGTCTGACAGGCAGTGATGATGGGTTACTTTACAGTTGTGTTGTACAGTTCTGACAGCAAGTGAGAGTTTACTTACAGTAGATGTTGTACAGTCTGACAGTCAGTGATGATGTACTTAGTTATGTGTTGTACAGTCTGACAGCCAGTGAGAGTGTTACTTTTACAGTAGTGTTGTACAGTCTGACAGCAGTGAGAGAGTGTTACTTTACAGTTGTGTTGTTACAGTCTGACAGCCATTGATGAATGTTACTTTTACATTGTGTTGTACGTCTGAACAGCAGTGAGATGAGAGTGTTACTTTACAGTAGTGTTTGTTACAGTCTGGACAGCAGTGATGATGTACTTTACCAGTGTGGTGTGTACAGTCTGAGCAGCAGTGAGAAGTGTTACTTTACAGTAGTGTTGTTTACAGTCTGACAGCAGTGATTGATGTTACTTTACAGTTGTGTTGTACAGTCTACCAGCCAGTGATGAAATGTTACTTTTACATTGTTGTTGTACAGTCTGACAGCTGTGAGGAGTGTTTACTTACAGTAGTCGTTGTACCAGTCTTACAGCAGTGATTATGTACTTTACAGTCTGTGTTGTACAGTCTGACAGCAGTGATGATGTTACTTTACAGTTGTGTGTACAGTCTGACAGCAGTTGAGATGTTATTTTACAGTAGTGTTGTACAGTTTCTGGGGACAGCAAGTGATGATGTTACTTTACAGTTGTGTTGTACAGTCTGACAGCAGGTGTCCGATATATTTTACAATAGGTGTACAGTCTGACAGCAGTGATGATTTACTTTACAGTTGTGGTTGTACAGTCTGACAGCAGTGAGGTGTTACCTTTACAGTAGTGTTGTACAGTCTGACAGCGAGTGTCGATATTATTACCAATAGTTATTGTTTACAGTCTGACAGCAGTGATGATGTTACTTTACAGTTTGTGTTGCTAAGTTCACAGCAGTGATTATGTTACTATACAGTTGTGTGTACAGTCTGACAGCAGTTGATTATGTTACTTTACAGTTGTGTTACAGTCTGACAAGCAGTGAGGATTTTATTTACAGTAGTGTTGTACAAGTCTGACAGCAGTGATGATGTTACTTTACAGTTGTGTTGTACAGTCTGACAGCAGTGTCTATTATTTTACCAATAGTGTTTGTAACAGTCTTGACAGCAGTGATATGTTACTTTACAGTAGTGGTTGTATAGTCTGACAGCTAGGTCGATATTATTTTACAAACTTAGTGTATGTACAGTCTGACACCAGTGATGATGTTACTTTACAGTAGTTGTTGTACAGTTCTGACAGCAGTGAGATGTTACTTTACAGTGTGTGTCAGTCTGACAGCAAAAAATGATGATGTTACTTTTACTAGTTGTGTTGTTACAGTCTGAACCGCAGCTGAGAGTTTTACTTTACAGAGTAGTGTTGTACAGCTTACAGCAAGTGATTGATTTACTTTACAGTTGTGTTGTATAAACAGTCTGACAGCAGTGATGATGTTTACTTTACAGTTTGTGTTGGTACAGTCTGACACAGTGAGGATGTTTATTTTACAGTAGTGTTTACAGTCTGACAGCATTGATGATGTTACCTTTACAGTTGTGTTGTACAGTTTCTGACAGCTGAGTGTCGATATTATTTCTACAATAGTGTGCTAACAGTCTGACAGCAGTGATGATGTTACTTTACAGTTGTGTTGTACGTCTGACAGCAGTGAGGGATGTACTTACAGTAGTGTCTGTTACCAGTCTTACAGCAGTGTCGATATTATTTCTACAATAGTGTTGTACAGTTCTGACAGCAGTTGAAAATGATGACTTTACAGTTGTGTTGTTACCAGTCTCACAGCAGTGATTATGTTACTTTACAGTTGTGTTGTACAGTCTGACAGCACGTGATTTGTTACTTTACCAGTTGGTTGTACAGCTGACAGCAGTGAGGAAATGTTATTTTACAGTAGTGTTTGTACAGTCTGACAGCCAGTATGATGTTTACTTTTACATGTTGTGTTGTACAGTCTGACAGCAGTGAGGATGTCTATTTTACGTAGTGTGACAGTCTGACAGCAGTGTCTATTATTTTACAATAGTGTTTGATACAGTCTGACAGCAGTGATGATGTTACTTTACAGTAGTGTTGTATAGTCTGACAGCATTGTCGATATTATTTTACAATATGTTGTACAGTCTGACAGCAAGTGATGATGTTACTTACAGTATGTTGTACAGTCTGACAGCAGTGATGATGTTACTTTTACAGTTGTGTTGTACAGTCTGACAAGCAGTGATTTCGATGTTCTTACAGTTGTTGTACAGTCTGACAGCAGTTGAGGATGTTATTTTTACAGTAGTTGTTGTACAGTTGACAGCAGTGATGATGTTACTTTACAGGTTGTGTGTACAGTCTGACAGCAGTGAGATGTTATTTACAGTAGTGTTGTACAGCTTACAGCAGTGTCTATTATTTTTACAATTAGTGTTGTACAGTCTGATAGCAGTGATGACTTTACTTTACATAGTGTTGTTATGTCTGACAAGCAGTGTCGATATTATTTTACAATAGTGTTGTACAGTCTGACAGCCAGTTGATGAGTTAACTTACAGTAGTGTTGTTACAGGTCTCGACAGCAGTGATGATTTACTTTACAGTTGTGTTTGTACAGTCTGGACACAGTGATGATGTTACATTTACAGTTTGTTGGTTGTACAGTCTGACAGCAAGTGATGATTGTTTACTTACAGTAGTGTAACCCACGTGATCCAATCAGCCCCCGGGTTCCGCACCAATGAACCCCAACAACATAACCCGGAGTGACCCCGTGTCACTTCCTGCTTCTCTCCTGCTGTGCCCACTGTGGCTGTCATGCGTGCTCCCCGTTCAGCATAAACTCCGTCTACAACTCATCTGCTGCTTCTACTCTGCTTTCTAGCAAGCAGTTACTCCTCCACTCAGCGGTGAGTCGTTTTGTTTGTTTTATACCGCCGTATATCGGGCCGAATGCGTAGTCTTAACGCTACATAGTTTGTTGACATTCAGCGCTCCATAAGGCTATACGCTACTTTAGCTACAGCTTACGAGGGGTCCCGATCGACCGGTTTCCGCTCATATTAAGCAAATAGCGATGCGGTCCGAGTATTAATCTAGCCGAATTAAAGGCCAAACCTTAGCATCTAAAGGGGACACTTTAGTTATGTATTTGCAACCCTTTGGTGTTTAGGTTCGTTTACACTGAACATTCGCTTCGGCGGCCCATGGATGGTTTTTGAACCCGTCGATTTTCCTGATTTAAAGTAGCTACTATTTTGAATATTAATTGAACCTGTTGCGCAACTATAATTGACATATGAATCTTCAATTGCTTTAGCTGCTAGTTCATTTTGATTTAAGAACGCTCCTCCTTAATTAAAAAGGGGTGCCACGTTTTCCTCCTTAATTTAAGGAGGTGCTATGATTTATGTTTATGTAACAACGTTTATGCTACTACTGTAGCGTGGTGGTGTGTGAGTGAGCGGATAATGTAATCTACTACAAATTAAGAAACAATTTGTACCTTTGTTTTTCTCGTCTTTAGCATCATTATTGCTGGACTGTTATGCGTTTTAAATGTTCATTAATTTGGGTTTTTTTCCGAACCTTGTGCAGGTCAGGTTTTTTTGGCCACCCTCCTTTCCATGGCAACCACTCCGCCTATGAGTTCGATGGCAAGCTAAGCAACCTCCAATCACCTATTCCTGGTAGGAGATCGAACTATTTTCGTTCTTTCCCTTTTCTGGACTTTGAATTCTGAACCTATTGCTGGATTATTTTGTGTTCTCTAACCCCCGATGAACTCTGATACTCTGGACTTATTTTTCCTTTACCTGAACTCTGATGAACTCTGAGCCGATTTCTGAACTTTCTTTTTTTGTTTGTACTATGAACTCTGAACCGATTCCGAGGTCTTGAGTTGGAAGACCTCACCTTTTCATTGTGGTTGCCTGCGATTGATTGTTTTGCTCCCTACTGTAACTAATATCTCTCTCTATAATATCAACAGAGTTATTGATGATATATACTGTATATTCCATCTATTATTGCATAACTCATTAATAATATTGACATCATCATAATATATATATCTTTTACTTAAAACGTCATTTGTGTCTGTCTTCGTTCGCATACTTTATGGCTCCCCTCCGAATCTATCTTCTGGCTATCTAACCGCACCCACAGTCAGTCCGCCTAGCCTAGACGTGTTACAATTGGCAAGCTAGCCAGGAGCCATAGTGTGTGAATGAATTGCTGTTTTGCATCGTCGGATTTGTTTTTCGTGCCAGAACCCAGAATAATCAAATTAAGAATTAAGCCGAAATGGCCGACGTTGTACAATGTTGGGCATTACCATTTCACGTTCCGTTTAGTTACCGGGGTGACTAACACTGATGCTGATCGTGAAATCGTAGATGATTTGCGTGCCTATGGCAAAATAAAACGCACCTCGATGATTAATGATCAAACCAGTACCTTCTATAAAAACCTGATCGTTGAGTTTGCAGATGATTCCGCGATGCACTCGTTAGAACCACACTTGCCCTATAATGTTGAATCCCAAATTGAAGCTAGCCGCATGTTTCGCGTCACGTCCCTCGCGTCTGAATACGCAGCCACAGTGGGTAACGGTGACAAAAAGCTGTCCCCTGTCACTGACCCTACCCCTGACACTGACTATCTCCATGATCTCAAGCGCATAGCAGATCGCTCGGGCAAACCGCTTTGAAGAGGTTCTTAAGTCAGTGATGACACAAATTGGCATCCACTTGGACAACCTCGGAGAGAGTCATGAGAGTGATGGAGATGACGGCGGAGAAGCAAAAAGAGAAGACAGGACGTCTGGCTTCCAAACATCGCCGACTCGTCCGCTGTCATCGTCTCTACCCTCCCATGGACAACCCACCTATACACAGTGGGCACCACCGAGACAGAGCTATTCGTTTCGTCCATCTCAACGAGTGGCACTGTCCGGAGCAGATCTCAACCCACAGGAAGTACAAAGGGTTGTAGTGGAACATGTTGTACTGAATATTGATGTGTCTACGTCCTCCACGCTTCGTCTACGGTCCTTCTCAGGAAAAGCCCCTAAACCAAATAATGAGGTGGACTATGATGCATGGAAAACACAGATCGAGTTGTTATTCGCTGACCCCAGCCTTTCGCCTCTCCATGTCATGCGCCGCATGAAAGTTTGTTAGCACCCGCTGCAGACTTGCTGACGGGACTGGGCCCTGACACACTACCACGAGTCATCCTCCAAGTATTGGACTCAGCTTTTGGTACGGTGCAGGATGGGGAGGAGCTATTCGCTCAGTTTCTGAATACGCTCCAAAACCCCGGAGAACAGCCTTCCTCTTATCTGCAGAGACTACACCGCACGATAAGCACTGTTGTCAGACGGGGTGGCATTTCGGCTGCGGATAAAGACAAACACTTACTCAAACAATTCTGCCGTGGATGCTGGGACAATTCTGTCTTAGGCAAGCTACAACTCGAACAAAAGAGAGACAATCCACCTCCATTTTCTGAGCTTCTACTGTCTCTGAGGACGGAAGAAGATAGACAGATTGTCAAGGAATCGCTAATGAAAAAACATATGGGTGCATCCAAACAGAAAGTTGGTGTGCAGTCTCAAAGTGTTTGTTCTTGTGGACACAGTCCCAACTCTAGTACAAGTACTAGACAGACTAGTTAATTCATTAAAAGATTTAAAGAAACAGATCCAGCAGCTCCAACAACAAATGTCTACTCTTCTGTCAAGAAAGATGCCACCAGAAAGATTTGAGCCACGACAGAGCAAGTCAAAACCCGGCGTCCCTGCTCAAGTATCAACCAAGCCAAGACCCTGGTATTGTTTCAACTGCGGGGAAGACGGCCATCTCTCCTCTTCCTGTCCCAACAAAGCCAACCCTAGTCTTGTGGAACAAAAGAAGAGACTGTTACGTCAGAAACAACAGGCCTGGGAAGAAAAGAACAATAAGTTAAACTAGACGCAGCTTTTGTGGAGGGACCCGCAGAAGCTGCTCCAGCAAAAGTCCCAAGCAGCAAACTCTGTACATTCTGCCAACGGGCCTAATCGGTACGAAGAGCACAGGTCAAGTACTAATCAACGGTACTACTTCTAACTGCCTCGTTGACAGCGGTTCTCAAGTAACCACCGTGCCATGTTCCTTCTACAATACTCATCTGAGTGACCATGAAATTAAACCTCTCCATGAGCTATTAGAAGTGGAAGGAGCCAACGGTGAAGCTGTGCCGTATCTTGGATACCTTGAACTAACTGTGACATTCCCTCCTGATTTTCTCGGCACAGAGGTGGAAGTGGACACTCTGGCTCTTGTAGTACCGGATGGAAAACTGACTCATCCTATTGTGTTGATTGGCACCAACACACTGGACATTGCATATGCCAAACATTTCGAAACCGACTCAGCTGCTTACCTGCCCTCTGCCTATGGCTACAAAGCTGTTCTAAGGATCCTGCAGCACAGACATGCCCAGACCACCACTGACCAGCCAGCTTTATTGACACTGAATTCGGACCAGCCGCAAACCATCATGTCTGGCCGAACAGTTGTCCTCGAAGGTCGATGTACTACACGGCTCCTACAAGAAGAAAAGGCGGCCATTATTGAGCACCCGTCTTCCATCGCGCTTCCTGTGGTCTTATGGTGAAGAGCTGTCTTGTAGACGTGCCTCAACGCCTGCCTTGCCACCTGCCCGTTGTGATAACTAATGAATCGGAGCATGCAGTTGTCCTTCCGGCACGTGCAGTCATAGCGGAGATCAGCGCCTTCCAATCTATCATCAGTAAGAGACAAAGTGTTCGAGATCCACAAGCCACCATGCGGTCTGCAGGCCATCAACCCTGCAGTATAATTTTGGGGACTCTCTGTTGTCTGCAGAATGGAAGGACCGGATCATTCAAAAGCTTGATGACATCCCTGAGGTTTTCGCCAGGAATGATCTTGACTTTGGCAGGACAGACCAGGTCAAACATCAAATCAAACTGTCTGATCCTAGTCCATTCAAGCAACGGCCAAGGCCGATCCATCCGTTGGATGTTTTTTTTTTTTATTACTTTATTTTTATAATTTTTCAAAAATAAGTAGACAATATACCATAACCAATATACAAAAACATACACAAACACACAAAAAACAACAAACACAAAAAACAGTAATAAAATAACAAGGAGGAACAAGTTCAGTCTGTCAGAAGATATACACAACACAAATAATGTAAATGACATAAATGGCCTTTACATCAGATCGGCCCCAATTCCACATCGTACCTCGCCTCGTAGGAGGCGCAGACACGCAGTGGGATTACTGCAGACGATTGTCATAGAAGTCAGTTCAGAGTCAGGCTTCTATGTAACTACAGACAAATATATCAAACTGGAACCTTCAGGTACCGAGACAATTTGTGACTTAGAGTCATACATTGACACGTTCTATGAGATGACACAACCAGATACTAAACGTGGAAGGCAAGAGCTAGGCTCGAGCGACACCGAAACCGATATCTCCACTGATATTCGCCAAATGCGCGAGACTATGGAAGCAATGCAGCAACAGCTAACAAAACTGGACATACTGCAAAAGCTGAAAGAGGATGTCGAGGATCTAAAACAATCCTTGGACTTTCACGTCGCTTTAGTGGATGTCTTGAAAAAAGACAACGTGACGCTGCGTCTGGAAGTAAACGAGCTCAAAACTTTGACGGGTAAACTACACTACGAGTCAATAAAAGCACAAAATCACATCCTCGACTTGCAATGTAGGAGTATGCGGGACAACTTTATCATACACGGTCTACCAGAGAAACCAAAGGAAACCTACCAGACAACGGAACAACTAGTGAAGTCCTTTCTCAAAACTCACCTAAAGATGGGAGACTCGGAGGTCCGAGAAATCCAGCTGGCGCGGTCACATCGCCTAGGCCAATATCGTGAAGGAGAATCCCGGAATCGTCCTATTGTGGCCAAGCTTCTCGATCCCAGGCACAAGTCTACCATCATGGGGAAAGCCAAGGAGCTCAAAGGGTCTGGGTTCTCCCTGAGTGATCAGTTTCCCCCCGAGATCATTCGGAGACGGAGGCTGCTCCAGCCGGTGTTGGCCGAGGCAAGAGCCGCGGGAAGGAAAACTAAACTATTCATCGACAAGCTCTATGTTGACGGTGAACTTTATCGCAACTATAAAATTACTTACTGGCTTACCGGAGGAGGCGCCGAACATGCTGCTGCACTGACTGAAGTAAACACGGTCGCAACTGAGGACGTCATCAGAGCGACCTCACATCCCAAACCTTAAGGCACTTCCCACTAGGTAATCACTGTCACATAGAGATGACGTCATCAGAGACAAGTAATTCTCATTTTTATTCGGACACACGAAGTACTATTGGAAACTTAGATTTAGATCTCTCAAGAAGGACAATTACGGAAACAATCGACCTGGATTTTAAATTTACTCAATATGATTTACAGAACACCGAGAACGACATCGACCCTGAACATAACTTCTTTACAACATCTGTCAATGACTGTCAGTATTACACAGAGGACCTTTATAATTGCAAATTCAAGAACGTTAATGCTTTTTCTGTAATCCACTTCAACAGTCGAAGCTTATATGCTAACATTGACCACATCAAGAGCTTTCTAAAACAGTTTTCAAAGCCATTTAATGTAATTTTAATAACAGAAACATGGATTCATAATAACAGAGAAATGGACTTTAGTATCAAAGGTTATGAGTTTACAAGTATGAACAGACGAAACAAGCATGGTGGGGGCGTAGCTATGTTTGTAGACTCAAACTATTGTTATAAAGTAATCGAAAATAAGTCTATGGCAGTGGATGATGCACTTGAATGCCTTACTATAGAAATTGCAAGGGAAAAAAAGAAAAATATTATTGTAAGTTGCATTTATAGGACTCCTGGCTCCGATATAGAGTTGTTTTCTAATTGGATGGAGGAGCATTTTTCAAGCTCAAATCAGAAAGTCATGTTTGTGGGGGGAGATTTTAATATCGACCTGTTAAACCCAAATAAACACAAAAAGACGGACGAATTTATAAATACCCTATTCAGCATAGGTTTGTATCCTCTAATAACCAAACCGAGCAGAATTACAACCCATAGTGCCACTCTAATTGACAACATTTTTTCAAATGAAATAGAAACTGAATTAATAAATGGACTAATGATAAATGACATAAGTGACCACCTGCCAGTTTTTGTAACATACAAAAATGAAGATCAAAAAAATAAAGAGGAAACCATGCACTGGTTTAGAAGAGTAAAAACAGAGAAAACTATCGATGCACTTAATAAGGAACTATTGATGCAAGATTGGAGTAATATATACAGAGAGATTGACACTGATAAAGCTTATGATGAGTTTGTGCAAGTATTCCAAAAAGTTTATAATAAAAATTGTCCAACGAAAAAATACAGTAATAACAGAAAGTGCAAAGATAAAACATGGATGTCTAAGGGTTTGCTAAATGCATGCAAGAAAAAAAATTCACTTTACAAAAAATTTATAAATAATAGAACAAAAGAAGCTGAGGATAAATATAAGAAATATAAAAATAAACTGACAGGTATCATTAGAAAATGTAAACAGGATTATTATAATAAGTTGTTAGATAGCAATAAGAATAATATTAAAGGTTTATGGAATATCTTAAATAGTTTAATTAGAAATAAACCAAGAATCATTAATTATCCACAATATTTCAAAGATGAGGATAAAACTATAAAAAATAGGAATGAAGTAGTCGAAACATTTAATAAATTCTTTGTAGATGTTGGACCGAATCTTGCTGCAAAAATTGCAAATGTTGAGAACTATAATTGTAAACTGATAGACACAAATCCTATGTCCATGTTCCTCAAACCTGTGGAGGAAAAGGAGATACTGGACATTGTTAAAGGGTGTAAAAATAAAACCTCGACAGATTATTATGACCTGGATATGAAAACTTTAAAAACTGTTATTGAAAGTATCTCTAAGCCATTAACATACATCTGTAATCTATCGCTGCAAACTGGACAATTTCCTGATGGCATGAAAGTAGCAAAAGTGATTCCTCTGTTCAAGGCAGGAGATAAACATCTCTTCACAAACTACAGGCCTGTTTCCCTTTTACCGCAATTCTCCAAAATCTTAGAGAAGGTTTTTAACTCTAGACTTGACAGCTTTATTGAAAGTAATAAATTACTCTCTGAAAATCAGTTTGGTTTTAGGAATAATCACTCAACCTCACATGCGCTCTTTGATATAATCGATGAAGTAACTAATTCTGTAGACAAGAAGAAATATGCAATAGGGTTATTCATTGACCTGAGTAAAGCGTTTGATACAATAAACTATGATATACTAATTAATAAACTAGAACATTATGGGATCAGGGGGTAGCTCTACAGTGGGTTACCAGTTATTTAAAAAATAGAAAACAATATGTGAAAATAGGTGATTATCAGTCGAGTTGTCAAGAAATTGTGTGTGGTTTACCTCAAGGTTCCATTCTGGGCCCAAAATTGTTTAATATGTACATCAACGACATTTGTAAAACTTCTCAAATACTTAAATTCATCTTGTTTGCAGATGATACAAATATTTTTGCATCAGGAGACGATTTACAACAACTGTGTCGGATTGTTAACTTGGAACTCAAAAGTGTCAATAAGTGGTTCAAACAAAATAAATTATCCTTAAATCTGAGTAAAAGCAAAATGATGATATTCGGCAATCGTAATTCCAATGCTCAGGAAGCAATTCAGATAGAAGGTGTTGTCATAGAGCGAGTGCATGAAATCAAATTTCTTGGAGTTATTATAGATGATAAAATGACTTGGAAATCGCACATTAAATATATATCTACAAAAATTTCTAGAAGCATTGCAGTAATAGCAAAAGCAAAGCACATTTTAAACATCAAAGCTCTACATATCTTATACTGTTCTCTGATTTTGCCCTATTTAAATTATTGCACTGTGGTTTGGGGTAGTACTTATAAAAACACAGTAAAACCAATAGTAATGTTGCAAAAAAGAGCTATCCGAGTAATTCATAAAGTTGGGTTTTTGGACCACACAAACTCATTATTTTTAAAATCAAAGATCATGAAGTTTTGTGACATTGTTGAGTTCCAAACTGTACAGATGTTATACAAAGCAAGATACAAACTGTTACCGGGCCAAATACAAAGAAGGTTCCAAGAACGTACTGGTCGTTATGAATTACGTGATGAATTGAACTTTAGGACTCAGAAACATAGCTCAACTTTGAAAAGCTTTAGTCCGACAGTTAATGGTGTACAATTGTGGAACAAAATGGAGATGGACTTGAAACGATGTCCAAACTTCAACCTGTTCAAATATAAATACAAACAAAAGACTTTTGAAAAGTACAGAGAAGAAGATACACGTTGCCACAAGGGGGAGTAGTAGAATTAAATTGCATTTGCATTTTATTAACTAAGACAGTGTTGTTGCTCTGAACGGTTGTCATTCTATTGCTCTAAATTACAAAATTGAGAATTAGGATAAACGAGTTATGGATCTGTTGAGAGGGATCCTCCCAACGGGCTCATAAACCTCGTCTTTTAACGCACCACTAAGCATAGGAACATCATTTACAAATACAGCTAGTTAGGGCAGCTGGGTGGGGTTTGTTGATGGGAAGTTACTGCCCTCTTCAATGGACCCGCTCTACACCCTGGCTTCTTAATGCACTACAGTATGTAGGGCTTACATATTACATAATCCATTGAACAAAAAAAAAAAAACAAAAAAAAAATCTATGATGGAAATGACAACTGGGAAGTTGCAAGATCATGGATAATATAATATGTATATTAATGTGCCTTTTGAACACAGAACTAGTGCCTTTTGGAAGTTGTTAACTGTGAACCTTCTCTGTAAAAAAAAAAAAAAAAGAAAAAAGGAAAAAGAAAAAAAAGGGGGATGTATGTATGTATACAGTATATATATATGTATATGTGTGTATATATATGTATGTGTATATGTATGTATGTATGTAGGTGTGTACGTGTGCATATATGTGTATAAATAACTTAAGGATCGCCCTTTTCACTTGCTTTGTATTAGCCATAGCGTACATGAAATGAGACAGCTGTTGTAGTTGTGTTTCCTTTCAGTTGTGTTTCTTTTCCTTTCCGTTCCGTTAAACTCTGTTAATTTATATTTGTACAAACAATTCTAGAGATGCTTTGTGGGTGTGGTCCGTGTTGAAATGGCCGCTCTAGTGGGTTGTAGGTTCTCTTTGCCGGTGGGACAAAAAAAAAAAAAAAAAAATCAAAATATGATGTTGCTTAATGTAGGATTGATAATGTAACTATAACAGGTAAAGTTGGGTCACGGAGGGGTACGATGTGTGTGTGTGTGTGTGTGCTGTGTTCCTGCTCTTGTGTCTTGTACTTTGTAACATGCTCCCTGTACTTGTGTGATTTGATCAATTGTTTTTATTTCATTGATGTCGGGGGTGGGCGCTTATAAGCTTTGCTTCAGCCCACTCCTTTTGAGCAGAATTTTAACTGCTCAAATAAACTAATAAACTAAACTAAACTAAACTACCATACCCGTCTATTTGGTTGAGACAGTGCATGCCTATGCACTAACCGGGGACTCACACATGCAGACACACCGCACCAAACACCACATATCTATTGTCCCTCACCATCATCCCAAAACACACTCCCACTCCTCTTGGCCCACTGCACATGCTCTACCCGTATACTTGCATACGTATCCACACACTTCATTACTATTATCTATTTTCCATTTGTTTAAATCCATTATCACTTCAATCCAACACAAATCCACACAATATACACCTACAACACTTTCCTAGGTTCAGCGACAGTTTTTTTTTTTTTTTTTTTTTTTAATTGATTTATTGATCCCCCTTAGTAGAAATTAGTCCCAACGTACAATCAACCTCCGCTGCACAGTCACAGTTAACCGCTGATTCACAATATTCATGTGCTGTCCATTTCTTTTATAAACCATTTTTTGTCAAACTCATGGTCCATGTTCCTTATTTTGTGAGTTAACTTCTCGTTCAATTTTACTTCTTGTATAATATTAATCCATTTTTTAATATCCAGTGGATCATCCGTTGGATGTTGATGCTGTCCGGAAACATCTACAGGAACTTCTCGAATCGGGAGTTATCCGGGAGTCTGACTCGCCGTTTGCCTCTCCGATCGTGGTGGTGCGGAAGAAAATCGGGAGCGTGCGTCTCTGTATTGACTATCGCAAACTGAACATGCAAATCATCAAGGATGCATACGCCCTCCCGAAATTGGAAGATGCTTTTACAGCCCTGTCTGGATCAAAGTGGTTCACAGTTCTTGATCTCAAGTCCGGATATTATCAGATTGAGATGGACGAGGATGATAAGACCAAAACCGCTTTCGTGTGCCCGCTTGGATTTTACAAATTCAATCGTATGCCACAAGGGATAACGAATGCGCCGAGCACATTCCAGCGGCTCATGGAAAAATGCATGGGGGAACTTAACCTCAAGGAAGTGTTGGTCTTCATCGATGACCTGATGGTCTTCGCCCCTACTCTTGAAGAACATGAGCTCAGGTTGATGAAAGTCCTGGCCCGACTAAAAGACTTTGGCTTGAAGCTCTCTGTTGAGAAGTGTGTGTTCTGTCAAACCTCCGTGAAGTATTTGGGCCACGTTGTGTCCCAGGAAGGTGTGCAGACGGATCCCAACAAGATTGCGGCACTTACGTCGTGGCCAGTCCCAACCAACTTGAAAGAACTGCGGTCCTTTTTGGGGTTTGCAGGATATTATCGGCGGTTCGTGCAAGACTACTCGACGATCGTGAAGCCGTTGCATGACCTCACTGCCGGATATCCACCCAGCCAAAAGAGACTAAGACCTACAGTGAAACCCATGGACTATTTGAATCCAAAGGAACTCTTCGGTGCGCGTTGGTCTCCGGTGTGTCAACAAGCTTTCAACAACATCATTGCAAACCTCACCTCTGCTCCTGTTCTCGCGTTCGCAGACCCCCGTAAACCATATGTTTTACACACTGATGCCAGTTCCACCGGCCTCGGGGCAGTCCTATATCAAGAGCATGAAGGCAAGAGTCGAGTTGTTGCATATGCCAGCAGAGGCTTGTCCAGGAGTGAATCCAACTACGCCGCCCACAAGCTAGAGTTTCTCGCGCTGAAATGGGCAGTAACTGAAAAGTTGAACGACTACCTTTACGGCGCTCAGTTCACTGTCGTTACGGACAGCAATCCGTTAACCTACCTGTTGACCTCAGCGAAGTTGGACGCTACGACCTACCGTTGGCTCTCCGCTTTGTCTACTTTTAAAATTGTTTACAGAGCCGGAAGACAAAATGCTGACGCTGATGGTCTGTCCCGTCGTCCACATTCTGAACCACCTGATGATTATGTGTCCCGTAAGGAAGGAGAGAGGGTTCTCAAGTTTGTCCAACGGCACCTTGAGGGACCCACTGACACTATCAACAAAGACACGGTCCAGGCCATCTGTGATAGTAATGTGAGCAATGACCCTGAATGTGCCCTTCTCTCGATGACTGCTCATCCTGGAAGCCTTCCTGATAGCTTCACTGATGACACCCAGTTCACTTCCTTGGTTTTTCCTCAGATTTCCCCTGCTGACCTTGCCGCGAAGCAGCATGCAGATCCTGTCATTCGGCATGTAATTGCACAACTAGAGAGAGGAGAATCCCCACCACCTACGCTGCGTGACGAGCTTCCAGAGCTGCCTTTGCTTCTAAGAGAAGTCAACAAATTGGAGCTCCAAAACAACCTTCTTATGAGGAGAAGGCAAGTCGGAAGTCAAGTCACCTACCAGTTCGTGTTACCGGTGGAGTGTCGACGTGAGGTGTTATCCCAACTCCACGATCAGATGGGTCATCTTGGAACAGAAAGGACTTTGGATCTACTCCGTTCTCGTTTTTTCTGGCCAAAGATGTCTGTTGATGTGTATACCAAGATCCGAACCTGCGAGCGTTGTGTGAAGCGCAAGGCGTTGCCTGAACGAGCTGCACCTCTTGTGAATATAAAAACATCTCGTTTTTATAGGGAAGAGGGAGACCGGGACCCCTCGTAAGCGGTAGCCAACGTAGCGTATAGCCTTATGGAGCGCTGAATGTCAACAAACTATGTAGCGTTAAGACTACGCATTCGGCCCGATATACGGCGGTATAAAACAAACAAAACGACTCACCGCTGAGTGGAGTAACTGCTTGCTAGAAAGCAGAGTAGAAGCAGCAGATGAGTTGTAGACGGAGTTTATGCTGAACGGGGAGCACGCATGACAGCCACAGTGGGCACAGCAGGAGAGCACCAGGAAGCAGGAAGTGACACAGAGTCACTCCGGGTTATGTTGTTGGGGTTCATTGGTGCGGAACCCGGGGGCTGATTGGATCACGTGGGTTACACTTTCCCCCCGCGGAACCCATGTACGTCCCCGTACATGGTCCAGGCTGACTGTGAACAGCTACAAGGGACAGGTACATCCTCGGCCTCCTCCAGAGCGTAAGAGAACGCAGTGCTCAATCCATGGAACAACGACTGGATGCTTTTCAGAAGTGGATTACCAGGTTTGGCATACTGCAGCCGATCCGGCGGCTTGCGTGTGCGGGTTGAGCACCGAGGAGGTGGAGCAGCCTCAGGACTGGAGGCTTCCAATTCCACAGGTGAGTGTGCCTCCAGAGGGTCACTGGAGGGAACTGAAACAGATGACCCAGAGGAAAAGCTATCGTTCGCCTCAGAGACATCAATGGGACCAACTGGCACAGGGTCAACGGATTCTGTTTCAGAAATTTCAGGTACAGGGTCGACTTGTCCTTCATCCTCAACCAGAGGAACTGAGGAGTCCCGGTCTCCCTCTTCCACCGGACTCGAAACGTCAACAGCGACTGGAGCAGTGGAACAAGGCGGAATACACCCAAGTTGCTCGATAGCTGGCGGGGGTGCAAGGACGGTAGGTATTTCGATGATCTTAGTGAATCGAACTGGCGCAGCAGCAGGTGAACTGAGAACAGGCGAAATGAACTCATCCTCCGACACATTCTCGTCATCGACTCCAGGATCAGGTAAGGGTACATACTTTTCCTTTTCTTTTGCAGGATGCTCTTCTGTAGCAACAGGTAAGTACCCGCATGGCAGCAAAAGGTCACGGTGGAGGGTTCTCAAGGGTTTAGCTTTTGCTTCAGGTCTGACAGTATAAACAGGAAGGTCGCCGGCTCTCTTCACTACTACATACACGTCAGATTCCCACTTGTCTGCTAGCTTGTGTTTCCCTCTCAGCCGGACATTCCTCACTAGAACCTCACCTAATTTGGGTTTTTTTCCGACCATGTGCAGGTCAGGTTTTTTTGCCCACCCTCCTTTCCATGGCAACCACTCCACCTATGAGTTCGATGGCAAGCTAAGCAACCTCCAATCACCTATTCCTGGTAGGAGATCGAACTATTTTCGTTCTTCCCTTTTCTGGACTCTGAATTCTGAACCTATTGCTGGATTATTTTTTGTGTTCTCTAACCCCCGATGAACTCTGATACTCTGGACTTATTTTTCCTTTACCTGAACTCTGATGAACTCTGAGCCGATTTCTGAACTTTCTTTTTTTGTTTGTACTATGAACTCTGAACCGATTCCGAGGTCTTGAATTGGAAGACCTCACCTTTACATTGTGGTTGCCTGCGATTGATTGTTTTGCTCCCTACTGTAACTAATATCTCTCTATAATATCAACACAGTTATTGATGATATATACTGTATATTCCATCTATTATTGCATAACTCATTAATAATATTGACATCTTCATAATATATATATCTTTTACTTAAAACGTCATTTGTGTCTGTCTTCGTTCGCATACTTTATGGCTCCCCTCCGAATCCATCTTCTGGCTATCTAACCCACAGTCAGTCCGCCTAGCCTAGACGTGTTACAGTAGTGTTGTACAGTCTGACAGCAGTGATGTTACTTTACAGTAGTGTTGTACAGTCTGACAGCAGTGATGATGTTACTTTACAGTTGTGTTGTACAGTCTGACAGCAGTGATGATGTTACTTTACAGTAGTGTTGTACAGTCTGACAGCAGTGAGGATGAAGGACCTGCTCCGTCGTGTCTCCGTCTTCCACTGAACGAGCTGCTCAGCTCCTCTACAGTCCCGTGCAGTGGGTGGGAGGTGTTGTCCATGATGACGGTGAGCTTGGCTAATACCCTCCTGTCCCTCACCTCCTCCACAGAGTCCAGGGGGCAGCCCAGGACGGAGCTGGCCCTCCTGACCAGCTTGTTCAGTCTGTTCTTGTCCCGCTCTGTGCTGCCCTGGTCAGTCTCCTCAGGTGGAGGCGACTTTGGCCCTTATTGTACAGGGTGTTGGTGTTGTGGGACCAGTCCAGTTTATTGTTGAGTTGAACACCCAGTATAAAAAGTGGAGAAAAAAATTCATGGAACAACTCCGTTAGCTGCTGAGTCACTAATGATAAATACATCTAACACACTGTGGTGTCCAAGTGTTTTAATGTGAACAATAACTCCAGTATTTTCTTTTAAAATCTCCATTAGTATATCTTTGCTGTTGATCCCATGATTCTTAGTGATATGACATCACGATCCCAAACTCTATAGATCAAAGATAGGAGGCTGATATTTTAGCCAACCTGATATTTTAGCCAACTATAGGCCTATATCTAATCTGCCTTTCATTTCAAAAGTCCTTTAAAAAGAAGTGGCTAAGCAGCTTTGCCGCCACCTACAGGACAATAGTTCAGAAAAGACTTGTGAATGACAAAACAAGGGAACAGTTTAGAGAAATTATTAAATACCCCTGTTTAAATGTTGATGATCTGTTAAGTTACATCGAGTGTTTTAAATGTCTTGGACGAAATATCCCCTGTTAGAGTTAGAATGGTTAAAAATGAGCAAAAGGCGCCATTGGGAAATGAAGATTTGGTCAGGGAACATAAAGGGGAGTGCCTGAGAGCCGAACGAACACGGTGCAAGTCAAAGTCTCAGGGTCTGGTTGTGTGTTTGTGTGTTTGTGTGGTAGAATGATTACACGCGCGGCAAATACATGCTTTAGTATTCATGTACTTAAAACTTCACCAAAAGTAAAACAATGAAGGTATAATAATATCACCAATGAGAGAAATCATTTTTGGGGCCTTTTTAAAATCCCCACACAATTATTTGACAAAAACTGTCCTGAGCTCATACAAGTTTGCTTATGAAATATGGCCCCTGATCCATTCAAAATAAAACTTAAACAAGACGAAAAGTGCAAGGAAAGTTTATTTGTAATACAACTCGTACATAAAGTCATTCAAAGTGTTTTACAGAATAGGAATGTTTCAAAAGTAGGGCACATAAAATGAGATTTAGAAGACAAATAAATAGATTATAAATAGATCATCTGCCACCAGAGGCTGTAAACCTGCTGATTCAAAAGTCCCATGTTACATTAAAATAGATCAGTTTCACATATGGCCTCTGGCTCATTGCTTTTCCAACCCCGGCTTTACACGGGGCGGATCTTGAAGGTGATGGACTTCAGAGAGTAGACGTTGCCTTTCCAAGTTCTCCAGATGACACCGGTCAGAGAAGGAGCCCCATAAGCCGCATTCCCCCAGAGATAAACTCCAGTCGGGTTGGTCTGGTGGCAGTACCTGTACCAGAAACCTCCCATGTAGGCTCTTGCACAGTTATTGTTCCAAACATCCTGATCCTTGTCAAAAGTGGAGAACTTCATGCCATTGTTAAAGCTGAAACTGTCTCCTGCAGAAACACAGACACCGCGTTAATGTCCTGTTTACTCCTTATACTGTTACTCCTTATACTGTTACTCCTTATACTGTTACTCCTTATACTGTTACTTATACCTGCTCCTTTGTTGATGAACCCAGACACATTCAGTTTGTATCCATCACAGTCGCCTCCAACAGAGAAAGAAGAGTAATAAGCGGAGGCTTTATTCCCCTCAAAGTCCTCCATGTCCACCTGCAGCTCTTGTTGTTTGTGCGTTGTGAGCTTATGGATAAAGTCCAGACCTGCAAAACATTTAGTACTTACTCAAAAGGTAGATTTGATCTGAAAAGCAATGTACACATAAAATGACTTGCAAGCCTAAGGTAATATTAATATAATCTTTGTCCCTTTCTCACTGTGCAGCAGATTGTGGCCTTGCTTTTCCTGCAGGGCATTTGTCTAAAATACAGGAAACCAAGAGGTATTGGGTATACAGTCCATCATTATAAGAAATATGAAGGCTAAAGGCCAACGCACACTGAGGAGCTTTGACTCTGGTTTCTATGACAGAACACACACCGAGGTTGCAGTGACGTGCGGCGACGCTCGACCCTGCACCACGAGTCACGTCCTCTGAATTCAGAGGTGTCACTGTGGAGGAAAACACAGGCTTTTGCACTTCTGCAGAGGCACAGACATGTTTCCACTGGCAGGCCCTACCCCTGACCAGTATCTGGTCTACCCGGTTAGGCGGGCGTCTCCACTGCCGAGGCCAGGGCCAAACCAGTCTGACCAGGCACAGGTTTTGGGACAGACCTCAGGCTGTGGACAAAGCGCTGAGCCGACACTAAGGGCTCTTCTACACCGCACGTGTTTTCTCAAGAGAACACATGAGCGAAGCACTCTTGAACCAATCCACTAAACCAGAAGGGAAGACATACCTACTCTGTCAACTTTATTTTCAACCTTCATAGTTCATCTTTTAGCGGATTCTTTCCTCTAGTATTTGCCTTGGCACCTCTGAATAATTCCATAACCCCCACCAGAAGACAGCATTTGTCAACATCGTTCTCATCGCGGCTTACTAAGCGTTTTCAGTCGTCCAGTTGTTGCTTTAGTACAAGCGTACGCATCTTTAGGAGCGTCGCCAACAACAACTGTGGGCCTTGTGTGTAAATTCTAATCCGTGACGACCTCCACCACTCTCAACATGTTTGATTACAGCAAATTAGTGCCTGCTTTGGAGATAAACGTTTTCCTTACCCAGCCAGTACTCTGCATTAATGTCACCAAATCCAGCTGCATAGTGATCCCAGGGTCTGAAGAAGTTCTCAGAGCCGTCGCTCCTCTTCAGAATCACCTGAAGACAAAAGTCTGGTTAATTGATTTGAATTACAAGAACATAGTCTTTAGTTCAAATACTCACTGTCCATTTTTTCCCCGCTGTGTCTGCATCACAGTAGACCTGCACAAAAATAAACAATTAGGAACTCTTATGGATATCCTTCATTTGGTGTCTGTGTAGGCTCTCATTCGGTGTCATTTTACCGGAATTCCAAAGCGTTGGTCAGATGGGTAAATGGTGTAGACTCCACTCTGATTTGCTCGGTTCTGGTTAAAGACGTCGTGACAGTCCACAGGATTTACAGTCATGGGGTTCGCTGTGGCTTTGAACAACAGAGGAGCCACAAACAGGAGGACAACCACAGGCTGAAACAGAAGAAACTGTCAACACATGCTTAAATGAATTCAACAATCATCCTTCAGTGATTACCGTCATTTTCAGATTCCAGCTGAAAACACTGATGTTGATTTCTCTTTCAGTTGTGTAGATTTTCCTGTGAAAACACAAGGGTTTAGTAGTTTTGTGAGATTTTCAGAACAGTCCGAGTTGGGTCTTACCTTTGACTGAAGCTTAGACTCAGAGCGCACTCCGGTTTGTGATGAGACTCACCGTTTCACTGTCTTTATAAGCCCAGCTCATTTGAACAACCAGTGTTGTTGAATAACTGAATGAAGGAGGAGCATGTAACCAGACAACAGCATGACTTCTTAGGCTATAATTATAAGATAATAATAATCTTTCTTTGTACAGAGAGTGAGCTCCACCCAAAACGAATAATCATATAATATGACAAAAGGTTGCATTCACATTCTAGAATGTGATGATGTCATAACCTAGGGTGGAGTTAAGGTCCAATAGGTAGCGTTCATGTGACATCACAACATTCTAAAGAGCCCATAGTTTAAATTGAGGTGGAGGTCAACTGAAAATTCCATTGCGGTAACCATGGTAACGCTCAAAATGCAGATTACTACTCTTATTTAATTGCTAATTTCTCTGTAATTCTTGAGCCAAATCACATGAAAGAAAAAGTGTCACAAAGTTCGAAGTCCTCTCTTTCAGCTCATATGAACTATGGTCTAATTATTTCCTCATAAAGGCGTCCAAAAGTGGAGATAATATTCAAAAACATATTTGTGATTTTGGCTGGTAGAAAGGACTTTCAACCATAAAAAAATATATGACAGGTTTGTGAATCAAATCACTATTAAGTGATGATCAGGGAAAACATTTGGACATTTTCATTTTGGAAATTTCTTTCAAAAACTGTTTTGCTCCCATAGAGTTGTATTAGCACCTGCCCTCCAACTGAAATAGAATCCTAAAACGTGAACGCAACCTATTGCTGGGTTGCAGGTTCTAGAATGTGATGATGTCACAGGACCCAGTGGGAGCAGGAGCCAGTTTTTCCTATTAACTGCATTACATCTTCAAAAGTCATATCTAAAAGAAAATGTATGAATCACAAAAATGATCATTAATATCAGTCACTGGGTCCGTGATCTCTGTACAAGACCAAAAATGTCCTCAAAATCAAAATCCTGTACAAACAAAAAGTATAAACAATACAAAGTAAAATAAACATACTATAATTTAAAAAAAGTCAGTATTAGCAGTGCAGGTTTACAGTCATAGTGCAAGTGGTTGATAAAGTGATGCAGATACAGAGATTATTGCACGTAGTTTTGCAAAGGGGTTATTGCACATGGATGTTACTTTACAGTAGTGTTGTACAGTCTGACAGCAGTGAAGAGGAAGGACCTGCTCCTGAGGGTGTCTGTCTTCCACTGAAAGAGCTGCTCAGCTCCTCTACAGTCCTGTGCAGTGGGTGGGAGGTGTTGTCCATGATGGAGGTGAGCTTGGCTAATACCCTCCTGTCCCTCACCTTGTCCACAGAGTCCAGGGAAAGCCCAGGATGGAGCTGGCCCTCCTGACCAGCTTGGTTTTGTTTTTGTTTTTTCCATTTATTTATTTATTTAGTAAAGCAGATACACATAACACTTACAGACTCACAAGACAATACATTGACATGAGACAGTACAGTAAAGGAAGTGGAATGCGTACAAAGGCAACATAAAAACAATCAAAAAAGTGTAGTGTGTGTGTGTGTGTATGTGTGTGGTTAGATACGTTTTCCTTTTGTTCTAAACATATTGGACATAATCTATAAACGTATGGTTCAATGTAGTAAAATATGAGGACAAAACTCAAGACGTGTTGGTTTTGAGATGTCATCTTAGCTTTAAAAATTCCAAGTGCATTGCATTGTTCAATATTCAGTACTCAAATCAAAGTACTCGTATGGCTCTTTGCTTTTTGTGGGGTCAGGTACACATCCAATGGCCATTTTAATGATAAAGAAACTACAGAAATTACTGTATATAATTGTCATGAAAAGGACAAACGTACCTCGCCATACTTTAATATTGCATCTGGCTTCACTATTCATTTGTATAGGTTCACTTTTAAAGGGGATTCAACGGCTAACAAAATGTGTGCGTTTGAGGGGACAGGCTCAGAGCTAAAGGCATTTCTGTGACATAACATCTATCCAGTGCACCTTCCACAGAGGACCATCCTGTCCTCTTCTTCACCAAACTGCAGCTGGAGTTGGTTCTGGGCTGGTCCCACTTCTGGAACTGTTTCTTTCGTTTTCCGCAGTCCGGACTGAACTAAATCTGAACAAGCTTCTGGCCATGTCTGTGAGAGATTAGCTGATAAACGATGGTCATCACCATTCTGCACATAACATGAAATACAGATAAAGTACAAACAACTGACTCATTGATCGGCAGTTCTCCTCTCTGTGCAGAGAAGTGCAAAACTAGGATGAAAAAGAACTGTCAGGAGGTCGAGATTTCACTTTCTCTGAAGTCACCAGCTGGTTATACTGCTTTGTAGGAACAACGGAAAAAACTCCTTATCTTTGAGACGACTTGTATCTCCAGTGTATGCTTCAGCTACGTCTATGTCTTCATGTGACACAAAAGAGCCGGGTCATAACAGAATGCACAAGAGGGTGTGGACATGCTCTCACAGAACACATTTTAACAAGTGACACTTAACTCTGCGAGGTGAGGCACAGTGAGGCCGCTCCCTGCAGCTCCTGAATACGTGGTTGTTGGTACTTTGAAGAGGGTGTGATTGTACTGTGAACAGGACTGGGTTTGTCCCTCACAATTATCGAGTTGCTTTTGTTAATATCTGAATAGTTTTTATTCCCATTGTTTGAGAACAGGTTCACAAACTAGGAATTTTTCTTGGTGCAAAAGTGCAACATAAAATATATAACACAGAATTTAGATAAAAATAAGCTACAAAACTTTAAACTATAAGGCTTTAGGGGGCATGCATAAAAATATATACAAAATAAAAAGTAAAATATGGTAAGACGACAACAATTGACAGAACAACAGCCGGATTATATTTACAGATGTGTATGGGTATAAAGTAAAGTGATAGCAGCTGATCTAAGTGTGGACACACCACACAGTGCAGTGCAGATACATCCATGAGTCTGTAACTGGGTTATTGGGTCTTGTTATTGTTCATGAGTCTGATGGCGGAGGGGAAAAAACTGTTCAAGTGGCGGGAGGTATGGGTCTGGATAGACCGTAGCCTCCTGCCCGAGGGGTGAATAGTCCATGTCCAGGGTGAGAAGGGTCAGCTGTGATCCGACCCACACGCCTCCGGGTCCTGGAGGTGAACAGGTCCTGGAGAGATGGGAGCTCACAGCCAATCACCTTCTCAGCAGCACAATGCGCTGCAGTCGATGCTTGTCCCGTTCTGTAGCGCCGGGGTACCACACGGTGATGGAGGAGGTGAGGATGGACCACACGGTGATGGAGGAGGTGAGGATGGACTCTATGATGGCCGTGTAGAACTGCACTAGCATCTTGGTTGGCAGCTTAAGTTTCCTCAGCTGCCGCAGGAAGAACATCCTCTGCTGGGCCTTCTTGATGAGGGAGCAGATGGTCGGCTCCCATCTGAGGTCCTGGGTGATGGTGGTGCCCAGGAAACGGAAGGAGTCTACGATGGAGATGGGGGTGGGAGAGTGTGTCAGGGCGAGGGGGACGGTGGGGCTGTGTCTTTCCAGCCGGTAGAGGGCCAGATTGACTGCGTCGTCCACAGACCTGTTGGCTCTGTAGGCAAACTGCAGCGGGTCCAGGAGCGGGGCGGTGATGTCCTTGAGGTGGGGCAGGACCAAGCGCTCAAAAGACTTCATGACCACAGACGTCAGCGCCGCCGGCCTGTAGTCATTAAGTCCTGTGATCCGTGTGTTTTAGGGACAGGGACAATGGTGGATGAGGACCCAGGACGGCACGTGGCTTGACTCCAGGGAGGTGTTGAAAATGTCTGAAGACAGGAGCCAGCTGATCCACGCAGTGTCTCAGGGTGGAGGGGGAGACACCATCTGGCCCAGGGGCCTTCTGCAGGTTCAGCTTCAGGAACTGCCGACACACTTCCTCCTCACTGATGGAGAGAGCAGGGGGGGGGAGGGTAGTGGCCTTTGATAAAGTGCTGGGGTTGTTGATGGTGGGGGTGATGATGGGGGGAGCCGGGGCGGCTGGAGTGTCTAGAGGGGTGTCAAAGGCTGATGGCTGTTCGTGGCGGCAGTGTATTCAAACCATGGGGTTTGAATACCGAGGGACAGGTGGTTCAGAGCCCGGGGGGCCTTGTGCTTGTAGTTAGTAATAGCCCTAAGCCCCCACCACACTGCTCCAGAGTCATTAGAGGAGAATTTGTGTTGGAGACGGGCTGAGTATGCAGATTTAGCTTTCTCCACCTCCTTGCTAAAGAGGTATCTTGCCTCCCTTTAGTGGTTGCTACTTTCTCCTTACGGCGCAGCTGTCGGAGTTAGGGCTGCAACGATTAATCGATTAAATCGATAAACTCGATTAGTAAAATGCTTCGAATATTATTTTCCCGCTTCGATGATTCATTTAATTAATATATCTCATTAAAACCGCGTGAAACAGGGCCGCTTATGCGCCGCCGCCCGGAACTTTAAGCACCGCTTGTTTCCGCACAACCGCTTCTGACGAGCACAGCTCAGTCTATGGTTGTAAACAACGGAGCGGAGCTAGCTGTGCCAAAACTCGTAGCTGGGCAGAACCAGGTACCAGAGCGGAGAACCAGGCCGTCGAAATCATCAAAACACGGCTCAAACAAGAAGAAACTCAGCAACGAGAGGTGAAGATAGGACGGAGGCTCTCCCCGCTATCACGCCACAACAATGCTAACAGCTGCATCAATGAGGATTTACCATCAGGACAGACGATCTACACATTCATCCACTGTTCAAAGTGTGACTAAGGTAAAGTACGAACTTATCTCCTTCCCCCCCTTACCAAGTTGAGACTTTAACATCCTACTGTATCTACTTCTCCCTTGCTTCAAAGGTTTTTGCGCTAAATTTCTTCATGCTGTAGCTACCATTTAAATTCAGATAAATAAATCCACAGATCTAAATAGTGACCACCTGTCCTCTTTGGTTGTACTGCAGAGCCACGTCATTCTCTGTCCTTCTTGGTGCTTAAGTTGTGCCACTTTTTCATTGAAGCCTACCTCATGATTTCTTTTTATGTTATTTTTTTTTTTTTACGTCTAACGTTTTACGTCTGCTTTATAATATATTGCGATCTGTTGCTAGCCCAGTGTTATATAAGCTGTAATAATGAACAGGTGTGTGTGTGTCATTCTTTAGTGGGATGAAAATGCCTGATCTATAAAAAAACAAAAAATCAAATTCCTCTGTACTTCAAAGTTCTGCCAAATTGTCCCACTGGTCTCTGTTTAAACTATTTGAGGTGGTCACACTATTTAAAAAGCAGAATAAAACTCCAACGGTCATACTATTTCACCTGTAATTGAAAGTTTCTCATATCCATCCTTTCATTGCTCACAACAAATACATTTATGAACTATGCAAACTGACACATTATTCCCTGCTCTATGGCAATACTATGACACAAATAATTACAATGTTTCCCTCTTTTAGGAAAGCCCTCTGGTTGAGATCCTGGGGAAAAAATAATCACCTGAGCTTCAGCAGAAAATTTCAAGATTATGTCTCCAGTCAGGACCTGATCTAACTTACTTCACTTGAATAAGTGTAAAAGTACTGATATAAGACACTATGAAGGTGCTCTCTCATCATCATGGACATAAGGACAGGTGTCTCCTTTATGAGAGTGAAATGTTGCTGCTTTTGGGACAAACTGATAAGAAATGAAGAATAAATTTTATTTCTAGCAGAAAAATCATTTGTTTAAAACTGTTTTTTCTCCTTTATAATCTGCTCTAAAGTCATGGAATTTAGTTTTCAATATAAATAAAATACTTGTCCGATTAATCGATGTAAATAATCGATAGTTGCAGCCCTTTGGGTGTGAACCAGGGTTTATCATTGTTGAAACAAACCCTAGTGCGCGTTGGTATGAGGCGCGCCTCATTGAACTGGATGTATGAGGTCACAGTGTGCGTATATTCATCCAGGTTGTTTACCAGCCTTTAATGCTTCCCAGTCTGTTGTCTCCAAACACAAGTGCAGCTCCTCCAAAGCCTCAGTGGTGAACTTCTTTATTGTGCTCACTACAGGTTTAGCGAGTTTCAGTCTTTGTCTGTATGAAGGGATTAAGTGAATCACGTGATCTGAAAGTCTGAGTGCAGCACAGGGGAAGGCGTGGCATGCGTTGCTTATTGTAGTGTAACAGTGATCTAACGTGTTCTCCTCTCTGGTGGGGCATTTAATATACTGCCTGTACTTGGGGAGTTCCTGGCTCAGGTTCCCCTTGTTAAAGTCACCAAGCACGATAACAAGAGAGTCCGGAAAAGTCCGCTCCATATGCAGAATCTACTAGCTTCGAGTATGTCCGTGCCCGGCGGTAGATAAGCAGCCACCAGAATGAATGAGACGAATTCCCACTGTGAATAAAATGGCTTACAGTTAATGAAGAGATATTTCAGAGCAGGAGAGCAGTGTTGGGAGATCCAAGTCACATCAGAGCACCTACTGCTGTTGATGTAGAAACAAACTCCACCGCCTTTTGTTTTCCCGGAGAGCCTCAGGTCCCGATCCGTGCGGAGAAGCTGAAAGCCCTCCAAGTGAACCGCGCTGTCCGGGACCTTCGCGCTCAGCCATGTCTCCATCCATCCATCCATCCATTTTCTTCCGCTTTATCCGGGGCCGGGTCGCGGAGGCAGCAGTCTCAGCAGAGATGCCCAGACTTCCCGATCCACGCACACCTCCTCCAGCTGTTCTGGGGGGACCCCGAGGCGACACCAGGCCAGCTCGGAGACATAGTCCCACCAACGTGTCCTGGGCCTTCCATGAGGCCTCCTCCCAATAGGACATGCCTAGAACACCTCCCGAGGGAGGCGACCAGGAGGCATCCGGAACAGATGCCCTAGCCACCTCAGCTGGCGCCTTTCGACGTGAAGGAGCAGCGACTCTACCCCGAGCTCCTCCCGGGTAACTGAGCTCCTCACCCGATCTCGGAGGGTGAGGAGCTCAGCCACCCTGCGAAGGAAACTCATTTCGGCCGCTTGTATTCGCGATCTTGTCCTTTCGGTCATTACCCAGATCTCATGACCATAGGTGAGGGTGGGTGTCTCCGTCGCACAAAAATAGACACAACAAAGCGCACAAAAGCACCGTTGCTACCTTCCTTGGCGCCATCTTCGCCATAAAAAAACAACAACAACAAAAAAACGTGCGGAACACGTTAACAAGAAGCAGTGGCGGCTGGTGTTGTGAAAACCAGGGGGGCTGTTGCCTCTACCTACCTTCAATTATATTTTAAAAGATGCTCATAAACATTGTTTTTAACTTCAAAAAGAAAGTTATCTTTGGGGCTTTTAATATTATTATCTTATGCAGAATATAATCAAAACTAAACTTATTTAGTTTTATTCAACTAAAAAATAAAGAAGCATGGAATGAATGTATGCTTTTGGAAAATCTTTTTTTCTGACGAAATTAAATCAAAGTGTAAAGATAGTCACTATACATATTTTTGTTTTGCACCACTGATTTGTGTTTTGTACCAACAGAACAAAGGCAGGAGGTGTTTCCTCTTTGATTTCATGTACAGTATTCGTCCCAGACCTGCTATGGTTCCATTATGAGCCTCAGAGCCACAGGTTTAAACCTGTATAAACCATCAGACAAATGATCCGCTCAGAAATAACTCTGTGACTTGCGTGTTTAGATGAGAGTCCTCCTCCGTAGAGGCTCCACCTCTGTTTCATTCAATGACTGAATGACGTTCCCCTCTTCTGTCGTAGCTCCTTACGGTCCTGAATCTTCTCTCCATCAAATGTCCACGTCCTGGGACATAACCGTCTGTCCAAATCAGCGAGGGTTGTCCCAAAGTGTGAAATAAACAAGCAGTAGCTAAAGCTGACAAGCTAGTTAGCATCGAATGCTACCTCCAGTAAAGTCCGTTTAGACGTCACTTCTGACTGAAGAAAGTTGTCCAAAGTCCATTAGTTGACTAAATCCTTTCACCTCCTCTCAGGAAAAAACACGAAGATTCTCCGGTCTCTCAAATGAGAAGTTTTTCTTCCGATCGTCCGTGAGCTCAGAGCTGCTACTCACGTTTGTTTACAGTAGACGCCTCCTGTCTTTCACCTTTTTTTTCTCCGATGGCGCTCGGCCTCAGCGCCCATCGGAGAATTAACATTGCGCGTCTCTGATTGGTTGAATTAATGATATGTAGTGACGTTTTTATACCCTTTTAGAGCGCCATTGGTTAGATCGCGAGGGCGCTGTTCCTCGCCGCCCCAAACATAAAACTACACATTTATGATGCTGCTGCGGCACAGGATGAAGCTGGCAGAGAAAATGACACGCTCCTTCCCCTCCGCTCCTCCTCCCTCCAGTGTATAAAACACCTGTACATAAGAAAGTCATGATTTTGCTCAACTTAATTTTTTTTATTTATTTGCAAAAATTGATAGGAGGGGCGCCGCCCATAATGGACCAGCCGCCACTGACAAGAAGTCACATCAATAACAACAGGACAAGGGAGAGGTAAACACTAACGCACGACATGGAAACTCTGAGGCTTTTCTAAACACTTTGACAGGCCTGACATACAGTACATGTGAAACTCAGAAAATTAGAATATCGTGAAAAAGTTCATTTATTTCTGTAATTCAGTTTAAAATGTGAAACTAATATATGATATAGACTCATGGCATGCAAAGTGACATATGTCAAGCCTTTGTTTGTTTGAACATTTTGACTTACAGCTTGTAAAAACCCCAAAATGAAAATTTCAGAAGATTGGAATATTACATTAAATCAATGAAAAAAATATTTTATACAAAGAAATGTGGGTCCTATGAAAACTATAATCATGCATAGGTACATAGTACTTGGTTTGGGCCTTTTGCTTGAATGACTGCCTTAAAGAGCAACTAAACACCAAATCAAGTTTTTTTTACTGATAAACTGTCTCAATGGGTGTCTCATAGTGTTGTCCACTGGTCCCTGACATTATTCTGACATTATAGCGCAAACATGTGTTAAATCCTAACTTTGGCCTGAAAACGAATGGGTTGCGCCCCCTTCAGGGTAAACTCTGCTACTAAATTAGAATTTCCTGATTGGCTGGAGAGTGTCCACGGCCTCCACAGAACGTCATAAGCCGCACCAGCTCCACACATCGTCATCAGGTGCTGCCAATTGTCCTGCCCCTGTACCTGTGGTTTATAACCAAGTCCCTCCCATGTAATCTGTCTGCTGTGATTGTGTCAATGCAAAGGCCCACACACTCACCCCCGCATGTCACCCCCAAACTTCAGAGACCACCTCTTTCACGGCAATTTTTGACTTTTGTTTGTGGGTGGGGAAAGGCTTTGGCACGCCCGTTTAGGTACTCTTTAATGTGGTTGTGTGGCATGGAGCTATCAGCCTGTGGAACTGCTGAGGTGTTATGGAAGACCAGGATGCTTCAACCAGAGGAATCTGACATCTGAAGCCCATGTCCAGGATCCGTCTGTGTGTGGAGGCTCTTGATGCACTCTTGATGAGTCCAGCCTCAGTCCACTCCTTGTGAAGGTCCCCCACACTTTTGAATGGCCTTTTCCTGATAATCCGCTCCAGACTGCGCTCATCCCTGAGGCATGTGCACCTTTTTCTTCCACACTTTTCCCTTCCACTTAACTTTCTATTAATGTGCTTTGATACAGCACTTTGAGAACATCCAACTTCTTTTGCTATTTCCCTTTGAGCCTTTTGTCAATGATCCACAACTGTCAGGTCAGCAGTCTTCCCCATGATGGTGAATTCTACTGAACCACTGACATACCATTTAAAGTCTCAGGGACCCTTTGCAGGTGTTTTGGATGAATTAGCTGATGAAAGGAGACACTTTGAGCTACAATATAGTCCCTTTTCACAATATTCTAATTTTGAGATTTTGAATTTCTGTTTTTTACAAGCTGTGAGCCAAACTCATCATGAAAAGTGAGATATATCAAGCCTTTATTTGTTATAATTGTGATAATTATGGCTCACAGCTTGTAAAAAACACAAATAAAACATCTCAGGATGAGCGCAGTCTGGAGCGGATTATCAGGAAAAAGCCATTCAAAAGTGTGGGGGACCTTCACAAGGAGTGGACTGAGGCTGGAGTCAGTGCATCAAGAGCCTCCACACACAGACGGATCCTGGATTAAAACAAACAAAGGCTTGACTTTGCATGCCCTGAGTCTATATCATATTCTAATCTATATCGATATTCAAATTTTCTGAGTTTCACCTGTAGGTCCATATATCATTCACAAAAAACATTTAACATGATGCCAGCGTTGGGTTCTTTGTTTATGGGTTGCCAGTTCCTGTAACTAAAACCAGTTTGCAATAGACATGAAAAATAAATACTCAAGCAACAAAATCCCTTCACATTTGTGCCCAAAACATAGCACCTTTGGACCAAATGCCGGGTCACATTGAGGAAAAAATCAATTTGGAACAAAGAATACTGATACGAATCATGATGAGGAGGCCAACTCTGGGTCCTCTGTAGAAGGAAAAACAAAGAGAGGAAGGCCAAATACACATGTTCCTCTGCAGCCCCCCCAGTTCACAGAGAAACTTAATTCTGATTAGATGCTGAGATCAAGTCAAGTTCCAGGCTAAGACAGTCAATTGTACACAATCTATGGAATTTGTAAAACTGAAATAAATTGACAGACAAAATACAAGTGAAAGAATTAAACCTGATCATCCAACTAAGCATATTAGCAGTTAAAAGCTGACAGAGTGGCAAGAACAGAGGAGCAAATGGGAGTGTTTACAGAAGAGAAGGCCTAAACCTGGTGTCAACAGTTGGAGAACCACTAACTATGAGCTAAGTTTGTGAATTCTGACAGTTTAGAAGCATGATCTCCTGATGAATGAAGTCGGGGAGACCGGGGCTGTATATGTCATACGGGGGAATGTGTCAAATTGCTTTTTAAAGCCACACTAGAGGGCACTGTGTGCTGGTGCTGATATATATGTAATGGTGTTTGTCTTCTCTTCCAATGAGGACATATTTGAATAGTTTGTATGCCTTTTCTCAAACTAACAATGAGAAATGGTATTTTCCTGTCTTGAATATCTGAGTGTGGATGTGGGTGTGTCTGTAAGTATGATGAGGGTGTGTGTGTGTGTGTGTGTGTGCCACGATGCACCATGGAAGTTGACTGGCTTTTTGCCTCCAGCCACCGGCTTGATGCTCCAACACGACTTGAACAACAGGTAAACAACTCATCCATTGCACGCCTAGCCCGAGTGCTGCCTATCGGATGTGACGTCGGAGAGAGGAAAGGTCAGGTACAGGTGAAAGGGCTCCTTTTATAGCACGCCCCCTACATATGATTGGTTAACTGCAGGACGCTAAACCCCAACTCACTACAATATTATAAATATTAGCATCAACACCAATATTAAGCATGTTTTAGGTGTCCTGATCTGTGCATTAAAAAGAAGCACGATGCTTTGGTGGTCTGTTGTCAGGAGAGGGTGCCCTCCGAGCATCAGCCCACCTCCTACTTTGCCTATTTTAGTTTGTGTTGATTGAAATAGGAGTGTTTGAGTATTCGAGTGTCCTGGTCTGTGTGCTCTGTTGCCGGGGGGAGCGCCCCTCGAGCACCAGCTCGCCTCCTGCTTAACCTGCTCTTATGTATGTTTGTTTGTCAGTCTGGATTTATTGAAATGAAGGACATTCACAGTATTGGGCTGTGGCAACATCAGTGATGATACATTACTTTAATTATACATCTGTGTTAATAGTGGGGTGAGTGATCATGTGGGCGTAGATTAACATGTGTATGTGGGTGTGTAATGTGTGCGTGTGTATGTGGCTGTATTGCCTTTGTTAGTGCCATAAACAAAATACACTGATGTTAGCTTGGGTTTGAGCCGTTTTAGAGCGAACATGCTAAAGCTGTTGGTTAGCTGTTGTTGGTTAAGTGGACACTCGGGGTTAGTGTCACACCGACTGAGGGGTTATTTGTCAAATGGTGTTTAAACGGTGGGAATTTTTAATAAGATGTGTTTATAATCAATTTATTTTAACATTAGCTTTTATAGAGGCTGCATATTTGGGTCATTTTAGTGAATTTTTACATTTTACACTTCATAGAGCATTTCCCAAAAAATCAACACGTCTGGTCTTGCGACCGTTTTAAAACTTATTTTGCCCTTTTATCTCAAAATCAAATCAAATGTATTTATATAGCACATTTAAAACAACTGTTGTTGACCAAAGTGCTTCACAACACGTTTAAATATGGAATAGGCTCTATGCACGCAAATGACACGTGACTTCCAAGTGGATCCTAGTCGGTGGGGTCGACCCGTCATTCCGACACCCCGCAAATCCGACACCCCGTCATTCCGACACCCCTCTATTGCGAATCCAGCCAATCCGACACTTTTTGGTACCGCTATTCCGACAATCGTTTTGAGCGTATCTGTTTGCCCTCGGCTTTTGTCCGTGTTTCGTGAGAATAGCTGATAATGATGGAGGCTTATGAACGATCCTCATGGCGGTAGAGGAGTCAGCTCAGCGTCTCCTTCCCTGTTCATCCCCGCTCTGAGCATCCCCGCTGTCGGCCCATCTATGCACATTTCCCAGTCCCTCTACAGCGGCTCATGAGATAGTTTTGGGCAAAGGCAGTGACAGGTGCGGGCTAGTCTGTATTTCACAACAAAGCGCTGAAGTCCGCGGGAAAGACGCCGCGCACTGTCTCAAGGCTTTAAAGAGACTGAAAAGTGGATGCGCCGCTCACAGCGCTGACCAAGCCACGCGCTCCCCTTCGTTCAAAACATTGTCCAAAAACAAGTCCTTCTCCAAGAAGCAGCGCGCATGGGGGTGTATGTGTGTGGGTCACTGAGCTTTTACGCATAATGGACACGCATATGACGCGCCCCACGGACAGTGCCGCGTAATTGTGCCATAAGCCCTGATTACTGGACATGTTGGCATGTTTCCTTTGCTGCTCTTCCTAATCGTTCTCATTTAATATGGATCGTTTTTATGTCAACTGCATTAATAAAACAGCGGCACAAATACTGTTCAACATCATTCAATCACAGTGGCCTCAGTGGTGCCTCTTGGAGCATCAGACAGCCGACGCACAGTGCGTAATGAGCGCATGACAGGCGGCGGCACTGAGAGAGGAGTGATGCATGTGTTGCCCCATTCGTAAAAAGATTCCCAATTTAACGTGGATATGGCTGGAGTGCAGCCGTCAGAAAGCCGTCTGCTGAGAGCTAGGAACGGCTATGGCACGAGCCGCTGCCCTTGGATCTCCACACACCGCGTGATGGAGTACGGACTCCTCCAGCATCAGCTACAGTATTCTCAGGGTTTTGTTTTGTGCCCAGACAACACGGGAGCCGTGCGCTATTGTGCACGAGCGCGAGAGGGAACCGTGTAGAGACATAAAGAAAATAACACTGCATTATCTGGTCCTAGGCTCTTGTGATCGTGACGCTTCATTTTCGAAATCTTTTGTCTTGTGTGAGTGGATGTGAGCGTAAATATAGTTAATTCTAGTAGGCCTACGTATTTTTGATAATTATCTTTTGTGTCGGAATGGCGGGACGTTGCACAAAAGATAAAAGTGTCACCACTCCGACAAAGGGGGGGGGAAATGTCGGACAATGTCGACAATTAGACCTCAACGTCGGAGTAGCGGTGTGTCGGAATGGCGGGTGTAACCCTAGTCGGTGCTTCCGTATCCTGTCTCCGTTATTTCCCTATGAGGTCTTGTCTAAAAAAATTTATAGTTCAAGGAAACATCACTGACCATGAGATACTGATCCGAAGTGACTCGCTACGTGTTAAAAACATTACATTGGATGTAAATTCTTGACTGCAGGAAACATCTGTGTTTGTTTAGGTAGGGCTTTTTATCTTAGTGCTAATGGCTAGTATCAAAAAACACCACCAGAAAAATTAAACATCTAAAAGTATTTATACTGAAGACAGGCAGATTATTTCTTGAGCAGGCTCGTTTAAAGTCTCGTAGCTATTTTCATTATTAATCCATGTTAGCCATTAGCTTCAAGACAAAAACACTTACTGTAATGAGCACAGAAGTTTCCTCCAGTGAATTTTTGCTCCTGACGTGATGTTTTTCACATGATGCTAGTGACTGTCCACCAGTAACTCACTGTCTGTCATGTAATCTTCAGCTATTTATTTTTTTAGACAAGACCTCATTGGGAAATAATGTAGACAGGATACGCAAACAACTACTTAGAATCCACTCGGAAGTCACGTGATGCTCGCGTGCATACAGTATAGCCTATGGTCAAGAGATCGCTTTTATCATTACAGAGAAAGTTCTAACAGGGTTTAACAGGTAAGACATATTTTCAGTTTAAGGGTCTATGCGGTCAGCTATTTCTGCTTTTCGTAACATTAGTTCTATTTTAGCTTCATTTTATTAAAGTGTCACGGCTCGCACCTTTTTCCAAATCACCGTCGTTACGTTTTGACCGTATTTCCACTTTCATTTTCAAAGATAATCTGTTTTTATAAAGTCACAGCGCGTTTTACTCACCGACGGTTCGCTCTTTAGCTGTGCCACAGAGTTCTTTCTGCTGAATCAAAAGTGAAACCTGCTCAGCCTGTTTGAGTGCCTCACATGACGTCACCGCGCTGACCCATTGAAGTAAGGGCTAATGTTTTTTTGTTGTTATTATTTATTAAATAGTAATATTGGAGTTACACACACAGGGGTTAAAAATAATACATTAATAATAATAATAATAATAATTAAAGCAGCGTGCGGCGATAAAGGCCCTCGCTCCTGGCGCAGTCCCCCCTTGCGACTGCCCCGGCTCACTCTCGCCCAAACCTGCTCTCACCTCGGCCTCACAGTCAACCCAGCCTCACTCTTGCTCCTGCTAGCTCTTACCCCGGCCCACTTTCTCCTCGGTCCTGTTGGCTATTTCTATATCTGTTTATGTTAGGTTTTAATGATTTTATGAAACTCTGTTGATTGTAATCTGTGCTTTTGGGGTGATTTGAATTGTTGTCCTTACTCTTTGAGTCCACTGGGGGGCAGTGTGTTAGAAGGAGGAGTCAGATCGCGCTGAAGAAACATCCTAGAGTACTGATTGGTTCGACAAGGACACGCCTACTTCATCATGTACTTTTGTTTGTGGTTAGGGGGAGGACTAGAGCCCTGCATTTGAGCCCGAGGCCCGAGGGGCCCGACGGCCCGCGGGCTGGGCTTCGGGCCCATTACCGCATCATTGCGTCGGACACGGGCCGGGCTCGGGCTTGGTTTTCCCCTGCCAATGCGTTGTGCTGTTATTTTTAATCAACTTAAATGGCGACATTAAATGCAGCACCCGCTCTCCTCACTCCCTCTCTCACACCCCGTCTTGATCCGCCAACACAACACAAACATGTACCTGCCGTCCCCGTGGGCCGTGGCGTGGGAGTTTTCCTCGCTGTGCGTACAGCTCTGCAAAGCGGTCGTATTGAGAGAGAGGACCGCCGGTTCGCGTGCGGATGTGCTTCTATCGACGCGATGTCCTCTCGCCCATGTTGACCCGCCACCTCTTGCCACAAACATGTACCTGCCATCCCCGTGGGCTGTGGCGTGGGGGGTTTCCCCGCCGTGCAAAGCGGTATGGAGAGAGAGGACGGAGCGGTTTGCGTGTGGAGTGCTTCTATCGATGGTATGTGTTCGCAGTGCTTCCAGGAAACAAATGCATGCGTGTTCCTCCCAACAATAAAAAATAAACGCTGTGCTTTATGTTACGTTTAGATAGAAGTGTTTATTTATTCATACAATACAGGTCAGCTGTTGCAGCGCTGTTTAATCACGCATTTGGAAAATATTGGGGGGGGGGAGAGAGAGCAAGCAAGAGAGACAAGAGGCGGGCCGCGGGCCTGCTAATTATAAAAGTCTGTCGGGCCGGGCCGGGCTCGGGCCCGAACCTCACGGGCCTGGGCCGGGCTAGGGCCCAGAAATCAGGCCCGTGCAGGGCTCTAGGGAGGACCCTGTCTCTCTCACCCTCACTGCTGGGCGATCAACATGTGTCCCTGGGGACGGCTGCTAACTTCTGTTTTAGATTGTAAATTTAGGGAATAAAACAATGATTTTGATTTTAATAGAACGAGCATCCGTATTCTTTTTCATCCTTATTTTTGAACACTTCTTTAGTCCCATCCCAGCCTCACTCCTGCCAGGCCCACTCTTGCCTCAGCCTCAAGCCTACCCCGGCCTCACTCTCGCCGCAGCTGTGCTTTTCATGCGGTCTTTAGTTGAAATCTTTTCTATGGCCAGTGAACTTATTACTCGGGAAAAGCCACTAGGCAAAACAGCATCTGGACAGAGGTGCCAAATTCCACGGAAGTCCTTTCCGCTCATCGGCGCCAATTCCGTGGGTGCTGCATGGCTGGAGAACCTACTCAAATCTGTGGGCACCCAGGCGAATTTGCCTTGATTACAAAATGATTCAATAAAGTTCAACCTTGAGGATATATTTAGTTCTGGCTCATGTTTTTCTGCTCATTTTTGTGCTCTGGTGCAAGTCAAGATGGTAAAGAAGTGTTCAAAAATAAGGATGAAAAAGAATACGGATGCTCGTTCTATTAAAATCAAAATCAAAATCATTGTTTTATTCCCTGAATTTACAATCTAAGACAGAAGCTATGGTAAAGGCTACATGATGCTCTGCAGTGGACGGCCAGCAGGTAAGAGGGGGCGCGGCTCGGTAGCTTCACAGTTTATAGACACAGGAGGTAGGCTACTTGTTGGAAGAACCAATCAATGTCCTTGGAATGCTTCTGCGCGATCTGACTCCACATTATAACACACTGTCCCCCAGTGGACTCAAAGAGTAAGGACAACAATTCAAATCACCCCAAAAGCACAGATTACAATCAACACAGTTTCATATAATCATTAAAACCTATTATAACAAAAACAGATATAGAAATAGCCAACAATGGATGCCAGACAACAGCAGAAGAAGAACGTTTTATTGTGCACTGCCAACCAGTGGCGAACTAGAGATTGCACATCATCCCAGCAAGAATTGGACACAGACTATTCACCCCTTGTTACGTATTTATCCCTATTTTGTTGACCTCTAAACGTAAAGTAAGTTACGGTAGAGACTCTTGTTGTATCTTCCCCGACTAATTCCATTATTACTACCACTAATACTAATACTAATACTACTTCTGCTGTGGGGGTCAGCTGTGGTAGAGGGAAGTAGGATTAAACCAGGACTGAGACTAAACATCATGTTAATCCCGAACTACAAGGGGAGACGGGGCTGAATGTCACTTTTTTTCTTCTAGAGTTCATTCAACACAATGTCACACTTATATTAAATGAAAGCTTAGACCAGGGATAGGCAATGTCAGGCCCGGGGGCCAAAACTGGCCCTCCATCAGAGAACCTCTGACCCTCAAGATGATGTAGTGGAATAATTTGTGTAATAATATTATTATTACACAAATCAGAAATCAAATGCCTGTTAAATAACTCTAGAAATGTGAAAATACTGTCAAGTCCTTTCAAATGTCTTGGCAGAACATCCATTTAGGCCATAAATGATGGAGTATGCTTTACTTAGGCCAACAATTGGAGGGTCCGGCGATTGGTCTTTTGACAATGAAGAAAATAGACTCTCCACCAAGCAAATTTGCCAACTCCTGGCTTAGACCCTTGACTTTATGTAGGCATCTCTTTCTTTTTTATATCTTATTGCATTACATAGTAACCAATAATGACTGGCAATGGCATCTTTTAATACTTAAAAATCAAAGTACATGTGTGACCGGTGGATTTCTGCGTGGTGTAGTTTGTGCAGTTTGTGGTGCATTAAGGAGCCACGGGACACAGCGGAAACCTTTGGAGAACCAGTCAACATTAAGGATGCTTCGAGCCATCCTCTCTGACTGTCTATCATACAGAAAGTCCAAACTGGTCTGAAGCTGGCCGATGACTTTACTTCACCACTTCACCAGCTGATTCAGGGCGTTTTTGTTTCTAACAGAGGAGCTCCCATACCAGGCGACCAAGCAGAAAGTTAGGTTTGCTGCGATTCAAAGTTTTATCTACATGAAAGGACAGTTTCCGAAGACAATACAGTCGTTGGTGACCCTTTTTACAAATAACAGCACAGTTTTCATTAAAATTCAGTTTATAATCTATACTTGTTCCAAGATACTTGTAGGACTCCACACACTCCACTGGTTGTCCCTTTATATATGTTACGTCATGTGGGAGAGCGCTCTTCCTGAAGTCGATGATCATATCCTTTGTTTTTGCAACTTTTAAGAGAAGATATGACTCATCACACCATTTGACAAAGTCCCTTACAACTGGGCCATGCTGACTTTCATTTTTGTGAAGTAGACTTACAATAACTGAGTCATCTGCGTATTTAAGATGATTCTGTTTTCATGGTCACTCTGACACATGCTAGTGTACAATATAAACAACAAGGGTGAGAGAACAGAACCTTGGGGTGAGCCTGTCGAAACAGTGCACTGGTCCGAGAGTTCACCATTGATTCTCATTCTTTGATTTATGTTAGTTAAAAAGTCAAGAACCCAGCCTACAATGTTTAAATCAGATTGAAATGTTCTATAAGCCGTTTTGCATCGCCTCTGTGATGCAACCATATCTGCAGAGGCACTGTTTAGTAGTCCAGTCCATATTAGTCCAGTGCTCCGGTCTCTGCACTGGCTTCCTGTCACTCAGAGAATAGAATTTAAAACAGCTCTGCTTGTGTACAAGTCTTTCATGTTTTAGCACCAAAGTACATCTCTGACATGTTAGAGCCGTATGAACCATCTCGGGCCCTGAGAACTTCAGGAGGGGTCTCCTGGTGGTTCCCAGAGTCAATAATAAACACGGTGAGGCTGTGTTTCAGTTTCATGCAGCTAAAATCTGGAACAGTCTTCATGAGGATGTGAGACAGGCCTCAACTCTGACAATGTTCAAATCCAGGCTGAAAACAGCTCTTTTTACCCGTGCATATGAAAACTGAAAGTATTTTATCTGCACTCTTGCCTTTTACTGTCATTGATTAACTTTATGTTGATGTTTTATTGATTGATTTTATCTGTTTTCTTGTAATTTTATGCAACTGTGAAGCACTTTGAATTGCCTTGTGTATGAATTGTGCTCTACAAATAAACTTGCCTTGCCTTGCCTTGCCTTCTGACATTCCACCTCACTGCATGGTACAATCACATGACCTGCAGAACAAAAAACAACAGGGTGGTGTCAATGGGCTCTATGATTGTGGGGAGCCCTCAGAGACCTTTGAGTGAGCTGTACAAAGAGAGGACACTGACTAAAGCTCGAGCTATTGCCTCTGACTCCGCTCACCTGATATTTTAGCCAACTATAGGCCCATCTAATCTGCCTTTCATTCAAAAGTCCTTGAAAAAGTAGTGGCTAAGCAGCTTTGCCGCCACCTACAGGACAATAGTATATTTGATCAATTTCAGTCAGGGTACAGAACTTATCATAGCACAAACACCGCATGTATTTGTATCAATTGATTGATACAAACTTTCAGGATATTTGTCAATCATTTTTGTGAAGGTGACCCTGAAAAGTGACCGTGCAAGTTGTGAAATGTGCCGATAAACTTGTGTCTTAGTGAATTTACGAATGAGTTGGAACCACAACTAACATTTTAATTTAGTGGCTTCTCGTTTCTGTGTTTGCAATTTAAAAAAGTCAGTTATTGGGCCTTTAAGTTTCGTTCTTGTAAATTTAAACAAAAGTAGTCATGTTGCCATAAGTCCATAGATTCCTATAATAAAACTCAGATGCTCTTGTGGTGCTAACGCTGCATGAACTGCTTTATACTTTCATATATTTAAGACAAAGCTTATGTTTGTATTTAAATAGGAGGGACTGTATTAAAGGAAGCATCACAGCTCCTTTAACTCCCTCCTAACTGCGCTGACACATACAGTACAGATGCTCCTTATCATGGCTGACGATGATGCACGTCCGGGTCAACGATAAGGAGGAGGTTCCTAAGCTTATTTACACTTTATAGATGCAGCCATAGCCTCTTTATGCAGACGCACTGTGGGTTCACATGAAGGGACCTCCCTCTTGTGGTACAATAACGTGCTGCAAATACGTGCTTTAGTATTCATGTACTTAAAACTTAATCAAAAGTAAAACAATGAAGGTATAATAATATCACCAATGAGAGAAATCATTTTTGGGGTGGCCTTTTTAAAATCAGGTTGTGTTCATGTCCATTCCTGTTATCCCCACACAATTATTTGACAAAAACTGTCCTGAGCTCATACAAGTTTGCTTATGAAATATGGCCCCTGATCCATTCAAAATAAAACTTAAACAAGACAAAAAACATGTTAAAAGTGCAAGGAAAGTTTATTTGTAATACAACTCGTACATAAAGTCATTCAAAGTGTTTTACAGAATAGGAATGTTTCAGAAGTAGGGCACATAAAATGAGATTTAGAAGACAAATAAATAGATTATAAATAGATCATCTGCCACCGGAGGCTTTAAACCTGGTGATTCAAAAGTCCCATGTTACATTAAAATAGATCAGTTTCACATATATGGCCTCTAGCTCATTGCTTTCCAACCCCGGCTTTACACAGGGCGGATCTTGAAGGTGATGGACTTCAGAGAGTAGACGTTGCCTTTCCAAGTTCTCCAGACGACACCGGTCAGAGAAGGAGCCCCATAAGCCGCATTCCCCCAGAGATAAACTCCAGTCGGGTTGGTCTGGTGGCAGTACCTGTACCAGAAACCTCCCATGTAGGCTCTTGCACAGTTATTGTTCCAAACATCCTGATCCTTGTCAAAAGTGGTGAACTTCATGCCATTGTTAAAGCTGAAACTGTCTCCTGCAGAAACACAGACACCGCGTTAATGTCCTATTTACTCCTTATACTGTTACTCCTTATACTGTTACTCCTTATACTGTTACTTATACCTGCTCCTTTGTTGATGAACCCAGACACATTCAGTTTGTATCCGTCACATTCGCCTCCAACAGAGAAAGAAGAGTAATAAGCAGAGGCTTTATTCCCTCAAAGTCCTCCATGTCCACCTGCAGCTCTTGTTGTTTGTGCGTTGTGAGCTTATGGATAAAGTCCAGACCTGCAAAACATTTAGTACTTACTCAAAAGGTGGACTTGATCTGAAAGCAGTATGTACACATAAAATGACTTGCACTTTACGATATGGTTTAGAGTGGTTGGTGACTCTCAAAGGTGCTGATGGCGCAGGTTGGCAGACTTGCTTCTGTCATCTGCCCCAGTGCAGCTCTGGCTACATTTGACTGCATTTGACTACATTTGATTGCTCCTTCGGCAGCCTCCAGCGCATCGTGAGAGCAGCGGAGAAGATCTGTGGAGCCCCTCTCCCCACCATTAAGGAGATGTACTCCACCCTTCTCACACGCAAAGCCGTCAGAATCACCAGGGACCCTACGCACCCATCACACAGGCTCTTCAAGTTGATGCCTTCAGGGAGGAGACTGCGGAATCTAAGGGGCAGCTCCAGTCGGCTGAGGAACAGTTTCGTGCACAGGGCCATCGGGAAGCTGAACTCCCTACGCTCCCTCCCACCCCTCTTCCCCGCCCCCCGCTCCACAATGAAGGATGAGAGAAATATAATTTCAAACCATGTGAATGGTTTGACAAATAAAAAATCTTGAATCTTGAATTTGTGATGCATGAAAATCAACTTTGAGTGTTGGGAATGTGCTTTACGTCTAAGGCAATATTAATATAATCTTTGTCCCTTTCTCACTGTGCAGCAGATTGTGGCCTTGCTTTTCCTGCAGGGCATTTGTCTAAAATACAGGAAACCAAGAGGTATTGGGTATACAGTACATCATTATAAGAAATATCAAGGGTAAAGGCCAACGCACACTGAGGAGCTTTGACTCTGGTTTCTATGACAGAACACACACCGAGGTTGCAGTGACGTGCGGCGACGCTCGACCCTGCACCACGAGTCACGTCCTCTGAATTCAGAGGTGTCACTGTGGAGGAAAACACAGGCTTTTGCACTTCTGCAGAGGCACAGACATGTTTCCACTGGCAGGCCCTACCCCTGACCAGTATCTGGTCTACCCGGTTAGGCGGGCGTCTCCACTGCCGAGGCCAGGGCCAAACCAGTCTGACCAGGCACAGGTTTTGGGACAGACCTCTGGCTGTGGACAAAGCGCTGAGCCGACACTAAGCGTTTTCAGTCGTCCAGTTGTTGCTTTAGTACAAGCGTACGCATCTTTAGGAGCGTCGCCAACAACAACTGCGGGCCTTGTGTGTAGTTTCTAATCCGTGACGACCTCCACCACTCTCAACATGTTTGATTACAGCAAATTAGTGCCTGCTTTGGAGATAAACGTTTTCCTTACCCAGCCAGTACTCTGCATTAATGTCACCAAATCCAGCTGCATAGTGATCCCAGGGTCTGAAGAAGTTCTCAGAGCCGTCGCTCCTCTTCAGAATCACCTGAAGACAAAGGTCTGGTTAATTGATTTGAATTACAAGAACATAGTCTTTAGTTCAAATACTCACTGTCCATTTTTCCCCGCTGTGTCTGCATCACAGTAGACCTGCACAAAAACAAACAATTAGGAACTCTTATGGATATCCTTCATTTGGTGTCTGTGTAGGCTCTCATTCGGTGTCATTTTACCGGAATTCCAAAGCGCTGCTCAGATGGGTAAATGGTGTAGACTCCACTCTGATTTGCTCGGTTCTGGTTAAAGACGTCGTGACAGTCCACAGGATTTACAGTCATGGGGTTCACTGTGGCTTTGAACAACAGAGGAGCCACAAACAGGAGGACAACCACAGGCTGAAACAGAAGAAACTGTCAACACATGCTTAAATGAATTCAACAATCATCCTTCAGTGATTACCGTCATTTTCAGATTCCAGCTGAAAACACTGATGTTGATTTCTCTTTCAGTTGTGTAGATTTTCCTGTGAAAACACAAGGGTTTAGTAGTTTTGTGAGATTTCAGAACAGTCCGAGTTGGGTCTTACCTTTGACTGAAGCTTAGACTCAGAGCACACTCCGGTTTGTGATGAGACTCACCGTTTCACTGTTTTATAAGCCCAGCTCATTTGAACAACCAGTGTTGTTGAATAACTGAATGAATGAGAAGAATGTAACCAGACAACAGCATGACTTCTTAGATTATTATTATCTTATAATTATAGCCTTTCTTGTACAGAGAGTGAGGTCTACCCAAAACGAATAATCATATAATAAGACACAAGGTTGCGTTCACGTTCTAGAATGTGATGATGTCATAACCTCGGGTGGAGGGCAGGTCCAATTGCTGGGTTGCAGGTTCTAGAATGTGATGATGTCACAGGACCCAGTGGGAGCAGGAGCCAGTTTTTCCTATTAACTGCATTGCATTTTCACAAGTCTTATCTAAAAGAAAATGCATGAATCACAAAAATTATCATTAATATCAGTCACTGGGTCCATGATCTCTGTACAAGACCAAAAATGTCTGACAGCAGTGGGGATGAAGGACTTTTGGTAGCACTCCTTCTTGCACTGAGGGTGTCTCAGTCTTCCACTGAAAGAGCTGCTCAGCTCCTCTACAGTCCCGTGCAGTGGGTGGGAGGTGTTGTCCATGATGACGGTGAGCTTGGCTAATACCCTCCTGTCCCTCACCTCCTCCACAGAGTCCAGGGGCAGCCCAGGACGGAACTGGCCCTCCTGACCAGCTTGTTCAGTCTGTTCTTGTCCCGCTCTGTGCTGCCCGGGGCCCAGGACACAGCAGTGTAGTGGATAGCCGAGGCTACCACAGAGTCATAAAAGTCCTGAGCAGAGGCCTGCTCACTCCGAAGGACCTCAGCCTCCTCAGAAGGTGGAGGCGACTTTGGCCCTTCTTGTACAGGCGTTGGTGTTGTGGGATCCCAGTCCAGTTTATTGTTGAGTTGAACACCCAGTATAAAAGTGGAGAAAAAATTCATGGAACAACTCCGTTAGCTGCTGAGTCACTAATGATAAATACATCTAACACACTGTGGTGTCCAAGTGTTTTAATGTGAACAATAACTCCAGTATTTTCTTTTAAAATCTCCATTAGTATATCTTTGCTGTTGATCCCATGATTCTTCTCTTGACAAGGGTGGTGTTGTAGGGGCAGTTTTCCTTGACCTTAAAAAGCTTTTGATACAGTAAGTCATGCCGTTCTCTGTTCGCAGCTTCTACACTTCAACTTCTCTGTAACAACTGTGAATGGATTCGGTCATATTTAGTGGCCGCTCACAATCTGTATCAATTGAAATTGCCAATCAGTGTCTTTTACAGTTGCCACAGGGTCCCGCAGGGATCAATTTTGGGCCCTATACTGTTTAGCCTGTATATAAATGATTTACCAACTGTCTGTCCGGAAGTTGAGTGCATCATATATGCAGACGACACAGTTTTATTTGTGCATGGGCGCTCAAGAGACATTGTTGCAGCAAAGCTCACCAAAGCGATGAATGGAGTTGCATCCTGGTTGCATGGGCACTGCTTGCAGCTGAATGTTGCAAAAACTAGGGGCATGCTTTTTAGTAAAACCCCAATGCATCTCCAGATCCTGAAATATTCGTTGCAGGAGAAAAGCTGGAGATTGTAACCCAGTATAAATATCTCGGCCTCTTGATTGATTCGCAACTCACTTTTAAAGCGCATGTCGATAAACTGTGTAAAAAAGTTAAATTGAATCTTTCAAATTTCCGAATAATAAGGAATGATATGTCTACAGATGCAGCAAAAATGTTTTTACATACTATGATTTTTAGCCATTTTAATTATTGTATAACGAGCTGGTCACACGCTAATTTAAGCACATTAAAACCCCTGGAGAGTCTGTACAAACAGTCCATTAAAGTTTTAGATAAAAAACCAAGGCAATATCACCATTGCGGACTTTTAAGAAAGTATTGTTTTTTAAGTTGGACAGATCTCCCCAAATTTGCTAATTTGTGCCTCATTTACAAAGCCCTACATGATTTGGCCCCTGCTCCTCTGGCCGCTCTCATCACCCAAAGAAACATCTTAGGTCGTGTCACTCGAGGCTCAATGAGAGGTGACTGTGTAATCCCTCTGAGAAAGAGCAGCTTCAGTCAGGCGGCCTGGTCTGTGAGAGCTGCCAGAGAGTGGAACTGTGTACCCGACACCATCAAACACTTATCCTCTTACATAACATTTAAGAAACATTTGCAAGAGTGGCTGGTGAACACATTTACATGTACACACTAAACCTGTCTATTTGGCCGCTCACTGTACACTTTTGTAAATATTGTATTATATTTTGATGTTGTGTTTATTAACAATGTCTGTTTTTGTCCGTTTTATTGCCATTTTGACATCATGGCCGGGGGACTACAGCTGAAAAATAGCCTCTTTGGCTAATTCTGGCTGTTTTACTCATGTTTTATTCATGTGTTTTATGAAATTGCACTGTCCCCATTTGAAAATAAACTAAACCTAAACCTTAGCGATATGACATCACGATCCCAAACTCTATAGATCAAAGATAGGAGCCGTGTGCAAATTATAAAAAGGAGTGAAATCAAATGATCCAGGGTAAACTGTAGCCTTCAAATTGGAAATGTATCAGATGAGACACACAACAGAAGAAGGTGGAAAAAGGTGGAAAAGACAAACAAGACTATAGTGGACCTTCGAGCTGTGGTGTTCCTGGTTGTGAATGTCATAGTGAGACTCTCCTGGTCCAAACACCTCCGCAAACTGAGAGAAGGCACAGTCGCCGTGCACCATAGAAATAAAAAGGCAAACTGGTGTTTGATCCTAATGTATGCAGACAGTGAGCAAATAGGTCTGTCCAGGCAATTTTCCGGAGTCCATTAGCCTACTCAATGTAATTTTCCTATAATTACAGATACAGGTACAAGGAGAACATGCAAACTCCACACAGGAGGGATTTGAACCCAGGACCTTCTCTCTGAGAGGCATGACCTTTAACCGCTGCACCACCGTGCCACCACATTTTAATGTATTTGGAAACTAATCCAGCAACTAAAAATGTCTATGATAGACAGTCTCTGATTTATTTATTTTTATTTATTGGTTTATTTGGTCAGGACTGTGCATGTTAATGAACACACATGGGTCTCATGCATGTAAACAAGCCACACCGGATTGTTCTGATGGACAGTCACAGTGTGGACTTAACCATCTCTATTTAACATAAATCAACAAAGTCAGACCGAAGGAACAAAATTAACACAAAATTAAGCCTGAGAAAACAATGATAATGAAACTATGAGCAATAAACATGAAATAATAAGTGGAAAATAAATAAAATGTTGAATTCCTATATAACTTCTCTTAAAAGTATAGCCTTTACTCAAGGAAATATACATGAGTAAAGTAACGTATTACTAACTAATCTGCTGTGCAAACGTCTGTCTATAAACATATACTTTAAAAAGTATATTGAAGAAATTGCATTGTACTCGTATCGGTATTCGGTATTCAGTACTCAAATCAAAGTACTCGTACTGGTATGGCTTTTACAAAAGTTGTATCGGTGCATCACAACAAGTGTCTTCTGAGCTAAATGCTGAATACAATCCAGTTAAGTTTTTGCTTTTTGTGGGGTCAGGTACACATCCAATGGCCATTTTAATGATAAAGAACTACAGAAATTACTGTATATAATTGTCATGAAAAGGACAAACGTACCTCGCCATACTTTAATATTGCATCTGGCTTCACTATTCATTTGTATAGGTCACTTTTAAAGGGATTCAACGGCTAACAAAATGTGTGAGTTTGAGGGGACAGGCTCAGAGCTAAAGGCATTTCTGTGACATAACATCTATCCAGTGCACCTTCCACAGAAAACCATCCTGTCCTCTTCTTCACCAAACTGCAGCTGGAGTTGGTTCTGGGCTGGTCCCACTTCTGGAACTGTTTCTTTCGTTTTCCGCAGTCCGGACTGAACTAAATCTGAGCAAGCTTCTGGCCATGTCTGTGAGAGATTAGCTGATAAACGATGGTCATCACCATTCTGCACATAACATGAATACAGATAAAGTACAAACAACTGACTCATTGATCGGCAGTTCTCCTCTCTGTGCAGAGAAGTGCAAAACTAGGATGAAAAAGACTGTCAGGAGGTCGAGATTTCACTTTCTCTGAAGTCACCAGCTGCTTTGTAGGAACAACAGAAAAAACTCCTTATCTTTGAGACGACTTCTATCTCCAGTGTATGCTTCAGCTACGTCTATGTCTTCATGTGACACAAAAGAGCGGGTCATAGGTGAGGCACAGTGAGGCCGCTCCCTGCAGCTCTTGATTACATTGTTGTTGGTATTTTGAAGAGGGTGTGATTATACTGTGAACAGGACTGGGTTTGTCCCTCATAATTATTGAGTTGCTTTTGTTAATGTGAGGAACACGTTAACAAGAAGTCACATCAATAACGACAATACAAGGGAGAGGTAAACATTAACGCACGACATGGAAACTCTGAGGCTTTTCTAAACCCTTGACAGGCCTGACATACAGTACATGTGAAACTCAGAAAATTCGAATATCGTGAAAAAGTTCACTTATTTCTGTAATTCAGTTTAAAATGGCATGCAAAGTGACATATGTCAAGCCTTTGTTTGTTTTAATTTTGAAAATGTTGGCTTACAGCTTGTAAAACCCCCAAATTCAAACCTCAGAAGATTAGAATATTACATGAAATCAATGAAAAAATGATTTTAAACAGAAATGTGGGCCCTCTGAAAACTATAATCCTGCATATGTACTTAGTACTTGGTTTGGGCCTTTCACTTGAATGTCTGCCTTAATGCGGTTGCGTGGCATGGATGCTCTCAGCCTGTGGCACTGCTGAGGTGTTATGGAAGACCAGGATGCTTCAACCAGAGGAATATGACATCTGAAGCCCATGTCCAGGATCCGTCTGTGTGTGGAGGCTCTTGATGCACTGAGTCCAGCCTCAGTCCACTCCTTGTGAAGGTCCCCCACACTTTTGAATGGCCTTTTCCTGAGCCACCACACACAGACGATCCCTGATTAAAACAAACAAGGCTTGACATATGTCACTTTGCATGCCATGAGTCTATATCATATATTAGTTCACATTTTAAACTGAATTACAGAAAAAAACGTTTCACGATATTCAAATTTTCGGAGTTTCACCTGTAGGTCCATATATCATTCACAAAAACATTTAACTGACGCCAGCGTTGGGTTCTTTGTTTATGGGTTGCCAGTTCCTGTAACTAAAACCAGTTTGCAATAGACATGAAAATAAATACTCAAGCAACAAAATCCCTTCACATTTGTGCCCAAAACATAGCACCTTTGGACCAAATGCCGGGTCACATTGAGGAAAAATCCATTTGGAACAAAGAATACGAATACGAATACGAATCATGATTATATATATATATATATATAATATATATAAAAATAAACTCTTCCTCACCCTCGGGTCCTCTACCAGAGGCCCGGGAGCTTGAGGGTTCTGCGCAGTATCTTTGCTGTTCCTACAAGTGCACGTTTCTGGACCGAGATGTCTGATGTATTTCCTAGGATCTGCTGGAGCCACTCCTCCAGTTTGGGGGTCACTGCCCCGAGTGCCCCAACGACCACGGACACCACTGATGCCTTCACTCTCCAGGGGCCTCATTTATCAAGCTTGCTGCGCACAAAATGAGGCCAAAACTTTGCGTAGCCGCTCCTCTGCGCAAAAGATGGTATTTATAGAAACAAACTGAACGTGAAACATTGCGCTCCTCCACGCAAACTATATAGCTCCCGTACGAGGTACGCACTTTTCAGAAACACTGCTGAGAGACGAGGAGAGGCGACGGAAGCAGCGAGGGAGGACAGTTTGGGGAAGTCATGTTCGGTCACTTTTGAAATAGTTCATTTGAACTTTATTTTCATCAGAAATGACAAAGATTAGAATGAAATGAGCAACTTAACACGATATTTGTGAAACACGACTACGTGCACGCTCGTGAACGCTCGTACCTGTGCACGTATGTGCACTGACGCTGAAGCCTTTTAAACAGGAAGCAGAATGATCCTGCTGTACTGACTCATCTCTGGACATAAGTCTGACCAACTGGGTTTAGGTCCAAAGCTCGGGTCACATGACCTTCAGACACGAGGCCGTCTTAACGCAGTGCACACCGGCACCGCGGCTCCACTGCGCGCTCCCTCCTCAGACACCACGGACACTGACCTCTCCTCACTCCACCACCTGGACACTACCTCTCCTCACTCGCTCACTCCACACTGGACACTGACCTCTCCTCACTCGCACCACCTGGACACTGACCTCTCCTCACTCGCACCACCTGGACACTGACCTCTCCTCACTCGCACCACCTGGACACTGACCTCTCCTCCACCCTGACACACCTCTTATGACCACTGGACACTACTCCTCACTCGCACCACCTGGACACTGACCTCTCCTCACTCGCACCACCTGGACACTGACCTCTCCTCACTCGCACCACCTGGACACTGACCTCTCCTCACTCGCACCACCTGGACACTGACCTCTCCTCACTCGCACCACCTGGACACTGACCTCTCCTCACTCGCACCACCTGGACACTGACCTCTCCTCACTCGCACCACCTGGACACTGACCTCTCCTCACTCGCACCACCTGGACACTGACCTCTCCTCACTCGCACCACCTGGACACTGACCCTCCTCACTCGCACCACCTGGACACTGACCTCTCCTCACTCCACCACCTGGACCTGACCTCTCCTCACTCACACCACCTGGACACTGACCTCTCCTCACTCACACCACCTGGACACTGACCTCTCCTCCACCACCTGGACACTGACCTCTCCTCACTCACACCACCTGGACACTGCCTTCCTCACTCACACCACCGGACACTGACCTCTCCTCACTCCACCACCTGGACACTGACCTCCACTCGCCCACTGACCTCCTCACTCGCACCACCTGGACACTGACCTCTCCTCACTCACACCACCCGGACACTGACCTCTCCTCACTCACACCACCTGGACACTGACCTCTCCTCACTCACACCACCCGGACACTGACCTCTCCTCACTCATACCACCCGGACAGACAGCTCTGTTTCTTCCAACAACGAGCCCGAACTCACTCATGAAATGCCCCACAGTTGATCGTGCTTTATTGGCAAACCCAAACCTTCCTATTGGCAAATACACCCGACACTTAAGGCTCTTCTTTATGTTCTAAACTTGTGTTTTGAAAAGTTTTATTGATGGAATAAACAGAAAGATGCCAATACGTGTGATCAGAGAAGCAGAGCTCACTCTTCATTAAAACTCCTCGAGCCCGTGTCGTCTCTGCACGAGCTGCTACAGCGTCAGCCGCTCCCTCTCTGTGTCAGCCCCTCCCTCTCTGTGTCAGCCCCTCCCTCTCTGTGTCAGCCCCTCCCTCTCTGTCTCTCGGCTTCGGTTGAACCCACTCATTACAGCCTCATGTTTATGGAAATCTCATTCATAAGTCACTTTGCATTGCCTTTTATGGTCAAATGGAGGCGGGCAGAGGGCGTGTCGTGATGTCCGCAGCTTTCTACTACACGTGTGATCAGCGAAGGAAAGATTGCGGTCAGGTGTGCGTACCCGCGCATACGCAGGGTTTTATAAATCGGAAAAAAACTTTACATATGAAATTTTTTGTGCTTTTGCTACGCACTTTCAAGTCAGAGTCTCACGCACAGTTTGATAAATGAGGCCCCAGGCCTTCTCTAGCTCTTCTCTGAGCCCCTGGTATTCTCTAGTTTCTCGTGTTCCTTTTTCCTGATGTTGAAGTCACTTGGTATTGCTATGTCAACCACCACGGCTTTCCTCTGCTCTTTGTCCAGCACCACAATGTCCGGTTGGTTCATTACCATTCTGTCCGTCTGTATCTGGAAGTCCCACAGGATCTTGGCTCGGTCATTCTCTACCACCTTTGGAGGTGTTTCCCACTTTGACCTTGGGGTTTCCAGCCCATACTCTGCACAGATGTTCCTGTACACTATGCCAGCCACTTGGTTATGACGCTTCATGTAAGCTTTCCCTGCCAGCATCTTATATATATATATATATAGCCCAGAGTATGGCTGGAAACCCCAAGGTCAAAGTGGTCAAAGCATCAATAGAAGTGATCACAGCAGTAATAAAAAGGTACAATCAAAAGGGGAGGTAGACATTCCATCAGGACCCAGGTGAATGGTTGTGTTGGGCTCTCCGGACGAGCCATTCTGGGACCCCGATTATCTGACCCTGCCCAGCTGTGAAGAAGCCTCCGGACCAGCGCTAGCAAGCCACGATGCACCATGGAAGTTGACTGGCTTTTCGCCTCCAGCCGCCGGCTTGATGCTCCAACACGACTTGAACAACAGGTAAACAACTCATCCATTGCACGCCTAGCCCGAGTGCTGCCTGACGGATGTGACGTCGGAGAGAGGAAAGGTCAGGTACAGGTCAAAGGGCTCCTTTATAGCACGCCCCTACATATGATTGGTTAACTGCAGGACGTTAAACCCCAACTCACTACAATATTATAAATATTAGCATCAACACCAATATTAAGCATGTTTTAGGTGTCCTGATCTGTACATTAAAAAGAAGCACGATGCTTTGGTGGTCTGTTGTCAGGAGAGGGTGCCCTCCGAGCATCAGCCCACTCCTACTTTGCCTATTTAGTTTGTGTTGACTGAAATAGGAGTGTTGAGTATTCGAGTGTCCTGGTCTGTGTGCTCTGTTGCCGGGGGGAGCGCCCCTCGAGCACCAGCTCGCCTCCTGCTTAACCTGCTCTTATGTATGTTTGTTTGTCCGTCTGGATTTATTGAAATGAAGGACATTCACAGTATTGGTTGTGGCCACATCAGTGATGATACATTACTTTAATTATACATCTGTGTTAATAGTGGGGTGAGTGATCTTGTGGGCGTAGATTAACATGTGTATGTGGGTGTGTAATGTGTGCGTGTGTATGTGACTGTATTGCCTTTTGTTAGTGCCATAAACAAAATACACTGATGTTAGCTTGGGTTTGAGCCGTTTTAGAGCGAACATGCTAAAGCTGTTGGTTAGCTGTTGTTGGTTAAGTGGACACTCGGGTAGTGTCACACCGACTGAGGGGTTATTTGTCAAATGGTGTTTAAACGGTGGGAATTTTTAATAAGATGTGTTTATAATCACTTTATTTTACATTAGCTTTTATAGAGGCTGTATATTTGGGTCATTTTAGAGAATTTGTACATTTTATACTTCATAGAGCATTTCCCAAAAAAAATCAACACATCTGGCATTGCGACCGTTTTAAAACTTATTTTGTCCAAATGTATTTAGCACATTTAAAACAACTGTTGTTGACCAAAATGCTTCACACAAAGGTCTACAGTACAAAAAAAAATACACAATATACTGTACAAGCAGCAACACACTAGCAGCTCAGATGAAAAAGCAAATAAGTTACAAAGGTTTATCAAATGTCATGGTAACATAAAAAACTCCATAGTGACAATAGTGACAACCTGCACATGGGGCACATGCCAAAGTCGATTGTGTTGTGTTTGATGGTTAATAACTATGTCAATTTGACAGAAAAAAGAGAGTGAGGTGTACTTCAAGTCAAGGGTTTAGGCTTTTATTTAATGCAGCTCTCATCCTTGTGGATTTTTAGTTGATGAGCCGAGAACTCTTGAAAAAAAAGTGTGACAAATAGCCCCGGTGTCTCCTACTTGAAAGTATTTTGTCGTCTTTGATGGTTCAGGTCCAGTGTCCCCATCGTGAGACTTAACAAGCTACATAAACAATAGCGCCATCTACTGTCCACATTTGGAATAGAAAAAGGAGTGTAAAAGTGTAAAAGGGTTCACACACCCATTCACTCTCATTCATTCACTAGTGTCACACAGACACTGGAGACAAGGTGGTGAAGTGTCTTGCCCAAAGACACAACGACAATGTGCCCCTGCGGATTTGAACCACCGACCCTTCGATCACAGGACGACCCGCTCGACTAAGTGAAGTGGCAACATTTCACATAAATGAATTAAAGGCTTTTATTTATTTGAAGATGTAACTGAAACAGAAACGGCATGAAATGTTTCCTCTCTAACCCCCGCCTGACACAGCACATTTTCTCCAAATCTAAAGCTTCATGTAATGGTACCGGGAGTAAAATACTAAGTTTAGCTAAAATTTAGTAAGACAATAAAATGCCGAATAAATATTGTCTTATGAGAGGGTACAAGCCAGTCCGGCACTGTGGGTCAACGTCCTGCAACTCGCCCACTTTCAGGGATTCCTCCTGCACACAGAATAACACGAGGCAGGCCACCAGGATAAATCATTTAAAGGGGAGGTGGGGGGGGCTTACACTTACAGGAAGGCGGGTTTTCCCTGTCTGCCTGTAGTCACGTAGGGGTAAGCTCCGGTTTCATCCGCTGTGCTTTTGGCCGATCGATACCATGGAGGTCAGGTTCCCGAACTCTCTGCCTCCTGCAACGAATGCCAGCCAGCAGTGCTTCAGACCGTCAGTACCCCCAGCAGTGAACACCTACGATTTTACAATACCGGGCATTACTTCAGAGGCAGGTCTTCCTCTGCCCGGCGCTGATTAGGCCTCGTTGTGTTCTCTCCTTTTTATGGTCGTCTGATGCTTCGGCAGGTGTGTTTATGAGGCAATTGATGGGCAAATGACGTGTTGGTGGTTTAAAGGGCGATCTCTTAAAAATATATATAATTAAAAAATCCACAGTAAAAAACGAATAAAAACAGTAAAAACAATGCAATTAAAATCCACAAGCACAAACACACACGTAAAAATAAATCTTGTGCCATACATTCCACACAAAATAGCACAAAATTGCGGAAAAAGAATAAAAGTGCAGACAATGCAGCAAGTGGAAGAAAGCAATGAGAAAAAGCAAAGAAAAGCACAAAAAAAGACCAAAAATGTGTCAAAAAACACAACAAAAAAGCGACCAAAGGTGACCAAAAACACTCAACCCTCAGAAATATTACAAACCTCAGAAATATACAAACCCTCAGAACTATACAACTCAGAATATATAGACAAACCCTAGACAATATACACCGCTCACTATATACACCTCAGAAATTTACAAAACCATCGAATATAAACCTCGAAAATATATACAAACCATCAGAAAATATACAAACCAATCAGGAAATATACAAACCCTCAGAAATATACAAACCCTCAGAAATATACAAACCCTCAGAAATATACAAACCCTCAGAATATACAAACCCTCGATATACACCCTCAAATATTCAAACCCTCAGAAATATACACCTCGAATATATTACAACCTTCGAATATTAGACTCCAAATAGTATAACTCAGAATAACATAACCATCAGAAAAATATATACATAACCCTCAGAAATATACAAAACCCTCAGAAAATATACAAACCCTCAGAAATATACAAAACCCTCAGAAATATACAAACCCTCAGAAATATATACAGAACCATCAGAAAATTACAACCTCATAATTTTAAACCTCAGAATATAAACCTCAGAAATATCAACCCTCGCAAATATACAACCCTCAGAATGTATTACAAACCTAGAAATATAACAACCATCAGAAATATACAAACCTCAAAATATACAAACCCTCAGAAATATACAAACCCTCAGAAATAAATACAAACCCTCAGAAAATATATACAAACCATCATAAATATACAAACCCTCAAAAATATACAAACCTCGATATACAACCTAGAATATAAAACCTAGAATATACAACTCAGATATATACACCATCATGAATATACAAACCCTCGAATATACAGAACCCTCGGAAGATTATACAACCCTCAGACATATACAAGCTCAGTAGTATCGAACCTAGAAATATATACGAACCTCGTATACAACCTCCAGGAATATACAAAACCTCAGATAATATATACCAAACCCTCAGAAAATATACAAAACCTTCAAGAAATATATACAAACCTCAGAAATTATACAAAACCTCAGAAATATACAAACCCTCAGAAATATATACAAACCCTCAGATTATCACCATCAGATAATATACAACCCTAGGCAATATATCAACCTCAGAATATATCAAAACCTCAGAATATATCAACCATCAATTACACCCTCAGAATTACAACTCAAAATATACGAACCTCAGAAATATCAACCTCAGATCTATACAAACCATCCGATATACAACCTGAAATACACCCTCAGAAATATTACAACCCCAGAAATATATACAAACATCAGAAATATACAAACCTCAGAAATAATACAAACCCTGCAGAAATGATAACAAACCCTCAGAAAATATAACAAAACCCTCAGGAAATAATGAAACCCTTCAATTATACAACCTCGAATATTACACCACTCAGAATATACAACCCCTCTAATATTAGCCCTCGAAATATCAAACCTCAGAAATACTCACAACCTCGAAATATATAACATGATAACACTCAGAAATATACAACCTCAGATATACAACCTCAGGCAATATATACACACACCTCGAAAAGTATATCAACCTCAATATTCAAGCATCAGGATTACAAACCTCAGCATACTATACAACCAGTTAACCCTCGAGAATATACCAACCCCTCAGAGATATACAACCTCAGAAATATATCAACCCATCAATATACAACCTCAAATATACAAAACCTCAGAAATTACAGCCCTCGCACTTCACAACCTTCAGAAATATACACCCTCAGAATTAAAGCCGTCGAAATATATACCACATTCAGAAATATACAAACCTCAGAATTACAACCTCAGATTACACGCTTCGAAATATACAATCCATCAGACTATACAACCTCAGATATACAACCTCAGAAATATTTACAACCTCGGAATTACAAACCTCAAAATATTACACCTCTCGAGATATATACAAGCTTCAGAATGATATACAACAACTCGAATATATACAAACCCTCAGAAATTACACACCTCGACATATACAACCTTCAGATAATACACCTCAGATAGTATAAGGCTCAGTATATTCACCCTCAGAAATATATACACCTCAAGAAATATATACAAACCCTCAGAAATGATTATCTTACATGAACCTCAGAAAATTATAACGCATTACCTCAGAAATATAATACAAACCATCAGAAATTACAACCCTCAGAAATTTATACAAACTCAGAATTAAAACCTCGAAAATATACCCCTCAGGAAATTACACCTCAGAAGAATGTATCCAAACCTAAGAAATATATACAAACCTCTCAGAAATATACAAACCCTCGAAATAATAAAACCCTCAGAAATATAATACAACCTCAGAATTACAACCCTTCGAAATATATACAAACCATCAGAAATATACAAACCCTCAAGAAATATATAACAAACCATGCAGAATTATACACCCTCAGAAATATACAAAACCCTCAGAAATATATACAAACCATCAGAAATAATAACAAACCCTCAGAAATATACAAACCTCAGAAATATACAACCTCAGACATATCAACTCAGAAATATACAAACCGCTCAGAAATATATACAAACCCTCAGAATATACAACCCTCAGAAATATCATACCTAACCTCAGAAACTATTATAAAACCATCATCAGAATATACAAACCCTGACATAGAATATATAGCAAACCTCCAGAAATATACAAACCCTCAGAATCATACAACCTCAGAATATATTCAAACCTCAGATCATATATACAACCATACAGAAATTATATACAAACCTCAGAAATATTACAAACCCTCAGAAATAGTATACAACCCTCAGAAATATATACAGAACCATCAGAAATATACAAACATCAGCAAATAACACCCTCAGAAATATACAAACCTCAGAAATGTCAAACTCAGAAATATATACAACCATCAGAAATATACAAACCCTCAGAAAACTATATCAACCTCAGAAATATAACAAACCCTCAGAAATATATCAAACCCTCAGAAATTCAAAAACCTCAGATATACAAACCCTCAGAAATATATACAAACCCTCAGAAATATCAAAACCCTCCAGAAATATATCAACCTCGAGGAATATACACCTCAGAATATATACAACTCAGAAATATCTAGCAAACCATGCAGAATAATACAAACCTCAGAATTTTATAACAAACTCAGAAAATATAAAAAACCCTCAGAAATATATACAAATCCCCAGAAATATACAAACCCTCAGAAATATATACAAAACCATCAGAAATATATACAACCCTCAGAAATATATAAAACCTCAGAAATATGTACAAACCAGAATTTATACAAACCCTCAGAAATATAAACCCTCAGAAATATATAAACCCTCCAGAAATTATACAAACCTCAGAAATTACAAATCCCTCAGAAATATACAAACCTCAGCAATATACAAACCCTCAGAAATAATACAAACCATCAGATATAAAATACAAACGCCTCAGAAATATACAACCCTCAGAATATACAAACCTCAGAAATATAACCCTCAGAAAATAATACAAACCCTCAGAAATATACGAACCCTCAGAAATATATAGCAAACCACAGAGCTTATACAAACCTCAGAAAATATATAAACATCAGAAATATACTAAACCTAGAAATATCCAACCGCTCCAGAAATATAACAAACCTCAGAAATATATACAAAACCATCAGAATATCAAACCTAGAAATATACAAACCCTCAGAATATACAACCTCAGACATATACAAACCCTCAGAAATATACAAACACTCAATGAAATATACAAACGTAGAAATATATCACATTCAAAATATCAACCAGAAATATACAACTAGAAATATAATACAAACCATCAGAAATATACAAACCTCAGAAATATACACCCTCAGAAATATATACAAACCAACTCAGAAATATACCAAACCCTCAGAAAATATATACAAACCCTCAGAAATTATACAAAGCATCAGAAATATATACAAACCCTCAGAAATATATACAAAACCCTCAGAAAATATACAAACCCTAGAAATATACAAACCCTGCGAGAAATATATACAAACCCTCAGAAATATATACAGACCATCAGAAGATTACAAACCCTCAGAAATATATACAAACCCTCAGAAATATATACAAACCCTCAGAAATTATAAAAACCCTCAGAAATATACAAACCCTCAGAATATACAACCCTCAGAAATATATACAACCCTCGGAAATATATACAAACCTTCAGAAATATACAAACCCTCAGAAGATATATACAAACCTCAGAAATATTATACAACCATCAGAAATATACAAACCCTCGAAATTATACAAAACCTCAGAAATTATAAAAACCCTCAAAATATACAAACCTCAGATTATACAAACCCTAAGAAATATATAACAAACCCTCAGAAAATTATACAAACCATCAGAAATATACAACCCTCAGAAATTATACAAAAACCTCAAATATACAAACCCTCAGAAATATATACAAAACCCTCAGAAATGATATACAAACCCTCCAGAAATATATACAAATCCATTCAGAAATATACAAACCCTCAGGAAATATACAAACCCTTCAAAATATTACAAAACCCTCAGAGAATAATACAAACCCTCAGAAAATAATATACAAACCATCAGAAATATACAAACCCTCAGAAATATACAAACCCTCAGAAAATATACCCAAACCCTCAGGAAATATATACAAACCCTTCAGAAATATACAACCCTCAGAAATAGATACAAACCATCAGAGATATACAACCCTCAGAAAATATATACCAAACCAATCAGAAATATACAAACCCTCGAGAAATATACAAACCCTCAGAAATATACAAACCCTCAGGAAATATATTAACAAACCTCAGAAATATACAAACCCTCAGAAATATACAAACCTCAGAAATATTACAAACCCTCAGACATATACAAACCCTCAGAATATACAAACCCTCAGAAATTTACAAACGTCAGGAAATATATACAACATTCAGAAATATACAAAACCCTCAGAAATTATTACAAACCCTTCAGAAATTATACAAACCCTTCAGGAAATATATTGACAAACCATCAGAAATATAAAACCCTCAGAATATACAAACCTCAGAAATATATACAAACCCTCAGAATATTACAAACCCTCAAAATATATACAAACCTCAGAAAGTATAGTACAAAGCATCAGAAATATATACAAACCCTCAGAAATATATACAACCCTCAGAAATATACCAAAACCCTTCGAAATATACAAACCCTCAGAAATATATACAAACCCTCAAGGAAATACTATACAGACATCAGAAATATATTACAAACCCTCAGAATATATACAAACCCTCAGAAATATTACAAACCCTCAGAAAATATATACAACCATCAGAAATATACAAACCCTCAGAAAATTTTATCAAACCCTTCAGAAATATAAAAACCTCAGAAATATAACAAACCCTCAGAAATATACAAACCCTCAGAAATGTATACAAACCTAAGAAATTATACAAACCCCTCGAAATATACAAACCCTCAGAAAATTACAAAACCCTCAGAAATATATACAACAACCCTCAGAAATATTACAAACCTCGAAATATATACAACCATCAGAAATATACAAACCTCAGAAATATTATACAAACCATAGGAAATATTACAAACCTAGGAAATTATACAAACCCTCAGAAAATACAAACCCTCAGAAATATACTACAAACCATCAGAAATATACAAAACCCTCAGAAATAATACAAACCTCAGAAATTATACAAACCCTCAGACATATACAAACACCCTCCAGAAATATACCAAACCCTCAGAAATATATACCAAACCCTCAGAAAATATAACAAACCCTCAGAAAAATACAAAACCCTCAGAAATAATAAACCGATTCAGAAAATTACAAACGCTCAGAAATATATACAACCCTCAGAAATATACAACCCTCAGAAATATACAAACCCTCAGAAAATATATTCAAAACCCTCAGAAATATATAAACCCTTCAGGAAATATACAAACCCTCAGAATATATACCAAACCCTCAGAAATATATTACAAACCATCAGAAATATACAAACCCTCAGAAATATACAAACCCTCAGAAATATACAAACCCTCAGAAATATACAAACCTCAGAAAATATACAAACCTCAGAAATATACAAAAACCCTCAGAAATATACAAAACCTCAGAATATATAACAAACCCTCAGAAATATATACAAACGGATCAGAAATATACGAAACCCTCAGAAATATACAAACCCTCAGGAAATATACAAACCCTGCAGAAATAAATACAAACCTCAGAATATTACAAACCATCAGAAATATACAAAACCCTCAGAATATTACAAACCCTCAGGAAATATACAAACCTCAGAAAATATTACAAACCCTCAGAAATTTATACAAACCCTCAGAAATATACAAAACCCTCAGAATTATATACAAACCTTCAGAATATATACAAAACCATCAGAAATATACAAACCCTCAGAAATATTACAAACCCTCAGAAATATACAAACCCTCAGAATAAATACAACCCTCAAATATATACAAACCAATCAGAAATATACAAACCCTCAGAAATATACAAACTCAGAATATAAAACCCTCAGAAAATATATACAAACCCTCAGAATATAAACAGAAAACCCTCAGAACATATATACAAACCATCAGAATATACAAACCCTCAGAAATATATACAACCATCAGAAAATAACAAACCCTCAGAAATATACAAACCCTCGAAATTATACAAAGACCTCAGAAATAGTATACAAACCATGCAGAAATATACAAACCCTCAGAATATACAAAACCCTCAGAAATATACAAACCCCTCAGACATATTACAAAAACGCCTCAGCAACAATACAAACCCTCCGAAGACCAGAGATGATACAACCCTCAGAAATATACAAACCCTCAGAAATATACAAAACCCTCAGAAATATATACAAACCATCAAGGAAATATACAAACCCTCAAGAAATTTATTTACTTACAAACCTCAGAAATTATAAAAACCTCAGAATATACAAACCTCAGAAATATACAAACCCTCAGAAATGTATACAAAACCCTAAGAAAGTATATTACAACCTCAGGAAATATACAAACCCTCCCCAGAAATATACCAAACCCTCAGAAATATATACAAACCCTGCAGAAATATTACAAACCTCAGAAATATATACAAACCATCAGAAAATATACAAACCCTCAGAAAAGAAATAGTGATACAAACCATCAGAAATAGTTAGCAACCCTTCAGAAAATACAAACCCTCAGAAATATAACAAACCCTCAGAAATATATACAAAACATCAGAAATATACAAAACCCTTCAGAAATATACAAAACCTCAGAAATATCAAACCCTCAGACATATACAACCTCAGAAATATACAACCCTCATTGAAATATATACAAACCCTCAGAAATATACAAACCCTTTCAGAAAATATACAAAACCCTCAGAAATATATACAAAACCATCAGAAAATACAAGCGCTCAGGAAATATATTACAACCCTCAGAAATATACAAACCCCTTCAGAAATTATACCAAACCCTCAGAAATATATTTCAAACCCTCAGAAGAATATATTACAAACCTCAGAAATTATACAAACCCTCAGAAATATATACAAAACCCTCAGAAATATATACAAAACCATCAGAAATATACAAACCCTCAGAAATATACAAACCCTTCAGAAATATACAAAACCCTCAGAAAATATACAAACCCTCAGAATATATACAAACCCGATCAGAAATATACAAACCTCAGAAAATATACCAAACCCTCAGAAATATTACAAACCCTCAGAAATATATACAAACCATCAGAAATATACAAACCCTCAGAAATATACAAACCTCAGAAAATATACCAAACCCTCAGAAATTAAATAACAACCCTCAGAAATATATTACAAACCATCAGAAATATACAAACCCTCAGAAATATACAAACCTCAAGAAATTATACAAACCCTCAGAAAATATACAAACCTTCAGAAATTTATACAAACCCTCAGAAATTATACAAACCTCAGAAATATATACAAAACCCTCAGAAAATATACAAACCATCAGAAATATACAAAACCCGCAGAAATATTACAAACCCTCAGAAATATACAAACCCTCAGAAATAAATGACAAAACCCTCAGAAATATATACAAACCCTCAGAAATATATACAGACCATCAGAAGATTACAAACCCTCAGAAATATATACAAACCCTCAGAAATATATACAAAAAACCCCTCAGAAATATATACAAACCTCAGAAATATACAAACCCTCAGGAAATAATACAAACCATCAGAGATATACAAAACCCTCAGAAATATTCAAACCATCAGAAATATACAAACCCTCAAAATATTACAAACCTAGAAATATAAAACCCTCAGAAATTAGACAAACCATCAGAAATATACCAACCCTCAGAATATACAAAAACCCTCAGAATATACAAACCCTCAGACATATACAAACCCTCAGAAAGTATACCAAACCCTCAGAAATTATACAAAACCGTCAGAATATAACAAACATTCAGAAAATACAACCCTCAGCAAAATACAAAACCCTCAGAAATACAAACCTTCAGGAAATATTACAAACATCAGAAATATTACAAAACCCCTGAAATATACAAACCCTCAGAAATATATACAAACCCTCAAAATATACCAAACCCTAGAAATATACAAAACCCTCAGAAATATATTACAAAGCATTCAAAAATTATATTACAACCCTCAGAAAATATATACAAACCATCAGGAAAATATAACCAAACCCTCAGAAATATAACAAACCCCTCAATATATTACAAACCCTCAGAAATATATACAGACCATCAGAAAATATATACAAACACTTCAGAAAATATATACAAACCCTCAGAAAATATATACAAACCCTGCAGAATATATACAAATCCCTCAGAAATATACCAATACCCTCAGATAAATACAAACCCTCAGAAATAGTATACAAACCGCTCACAGCAAAATATATACAAACCCTCAGAAATATACAAACCCTCAGAAATATAACAAACCATAGAAATATATACAACCCTCAGAAATAATATACAAAACCCTCAGAAAATATATACAAACCCTCAGAAATATATACAACCATCCAGAAATATACAAACCCTCGAAACTTATAACAAACCCTCAGAATATACAAGACACCTCAGATATACAAAAAACCCTCAGAAATACATAAAACCTGCAGAAAATATACAAACCTCAGAAATATACAAACCTGACTCAGGAATATACACTCCTCAGACATATATATACAAAACCCTCAGAAATATACAAACCCTCAGAAATATATACAAACCCTCAGAAATATATTAACAAACATTCAGAAAGTTTATACAACACCCATCAAGATAATTTCACTTACCAAACCCTAGAGGCGAAAATATAAAAAACCACTCAAGTAGAATATACCAAACCCTCAGGAAATCAATACAAACCTAAAACATTATTATACAAACCCTCCAGAAATATACAAACCATCAGGAAATATACAAACCCCTCAGAAATTTATACAACCCTCAGAAATATACAAACCCTCAGAAATATATCAAATAGCCTCAGAATATATACAAACCATCAGAAATATACAAACCTCAGAATATACAAACCCTCAGAATATTTACAAACCCTCAGAAAGTATATACAAAACCCGCTCAAAATTAGATACAAACCACTCTCAGGAATAATACAAACACCTCTCAGAAATTTATACAAACCTTCGAAATATACAAACCCTCAGAAAATATTATACAAAAAGAGCCATCAGAATATACAAAACCTGGCAGAAATATAAAACCCTCAGAAAATACTACTACAAACAAAAACAGAATATACAAACCCTCAGAAATCTATACAAACCCTCAGACATATGCAAACCCTCAGAATATACAAACCTTAGAAATATTACAAACCCTCAGAAATAATATACAAACATTCAGAAAATCATACAACCCTCAGAAATATACAAACCCTCAGAATATCATACCCAAACCCTTCAGAAATATACAAACCTCAGAAATACACAAACCCTCAGAAAATATATACAAACCCCTCGAAATATACAAACCCTCAGAAATATATACAAATCCTCAGAAACTATTACAAACCTCAGAATACTATACAAACCAGTCAGAAATATTACAACCCTCAGAAATATATACAAACCGTGTGCAGAAAAATGTACAAACCATCAGAAATATACCAAACCCTTCAGAAAGTATACAAACCCTCAGAAATATAAACCCTCAGAATATATACAAAACCCTCAAGAAATTATAACAAACCCTCAGAAAATATACAAAACCCTCAGAAATATATACAAACCCTCAGAAATATACAAAAACCCTCAGAAAATATTACAAACCATCAGGAATTATACACCCTCAGAAATATATAACTACACCTCAGAAATATACAAACCTCAGGAGAAATATACAAAAACCCTCAGAAATATATTCAAACCCTCAGAAATATATACAAAACCATTCAGAATATATACAAAACCCTCAGAAATATATACAACCCTCAGAAATATATACAAAACCCTCGAGAATATATACAAACATAGAAATATACAAACCGTCAGAATATAAAACCCTCAGAAATCAAAAACCCTCAGGAAATACACAAACCCTCAGAATATCCAAAAACCCTAAGAATATATACAAACCCTCAGGAAATATACAAACCCTCAGAGATATATAAAACCACTCAGAATATATCAAACCCTCAGAAATATATTACAAACCCTCAGAAATATACAAACCTCAGAAATATACAAACCCTCAGAATATATTACAAACCCTTCAGAAAATATTACCCAAACCCTCAGAAAATATATACAAACCTCAGAAATAATATACCAAACCCTCAGAAATAATACCAAAGCCTCAGAAATATTACAAACCCTCAGAAATATATACAAACCCTCAGAATATACCACAAACCCTCAGAAGATATATACAAACCCTCAGAATATATACAAAACCTCAGAAATATACTACAAACCCTCATAGAAATATTACAAACCTCAGAAATATACAAACCTCAGAAAATTATACAAAACCCTCAGAAATATAAACCCTCAGAAATATGCAAACCCTCAGAAAATACAAACCTCAGGAAAATATTATACAAACCTCAGAAATATACAAACCTTCAGAAATATATACAAACCCTCAGAAATATATACAAACCCTCAGAAATATACAAACCCTCAGAAATATACAAACCTTCAGAAATATATTTACAACACAGAAATAATACAAACCCTCAGAAATATATAACAACCATTCAGAATATACAAACCCTCAGAAAATATACAAATCCTCAGAAATATACAAACCATCAGAAATATACAAACCCTCAGAAATATACAAAACCATCAGAAATATACAACCTTCAAAATATATACAAACCCTCAGAAATATATACCAAAACCCCTCAGAAATATACAACCGCTCAGAGAATAAAAAAACCGCTCAGAAATATAGTACAAAGCCCTCAGAAATAATACAAACCGCTCAGAAATTATAAAACCTCGGAGAATATATATACAAACCTCAGAAAATATACCAAACCTCAGAAATATAAAAACCCTCAGAATAATACAACCCTCAGAAATATAAAACCCTGCAGAAATATACAAACTTCAGAAATATAGTACAAACCCTCAGAAATATAAAAAACCCTCGAAATATACTAAAAACCCTCAGAAATATATACAAACCCTCTAGAAATATTATACAAACCTCAGGAAATTATACAAACCCTCAGAAATATAAACGCCTCAGAAATTATATACAAACCCTGCAGGAAATATACAAACCCTCAGAATATAAAAACCCTCAGAAATATATACAAACCCTCAGAAATATATACAAACCCTCAGAAATATAAAACCTCAGAAATCATACAAACCTTTTCAGAAATATATACAACCCTTCAGAAATATAAAAACCCTCAGAAAATAAAACCCTCAGAAATATATACAAACCCTCAGAATATACAAACCCTCAGAAATATAAAAACCTCAAGAGAAATATATACAACCCCAGAAATTTATACAAACCCTCAGAAATATTAAAACCCTCAGAAATATAATACAAAACCCTCAGAATATACAAACCCTCAAAATATACAAACCCTCAGAAATTACAAACCCTCACGACATATACAAAACCCTAGAAATATACCAAACCTTCAGAAATATATACATACCATCAGAAATAAAAAAACCCTCAGAAATATACGAACGCGCTGCGATGATGAGTAGTAGCAAACCCTCAGAAATATATAGAAACCCTTAGAAATATACCCAAACCCTCAGAAATATATTAACAAAGCGTGTTCAGATGATGATATCGAGAGACCTTCAGAAAATATTATACAAACCTCAGAAATATATACAAAAACCTCAGAATATTACGAAAAGCCCTCGCAGAAATATAAAATGCCTCAGAATTATAACAACCCTCAGATATGACAGAACCCTCAGAAATATAAAACCCTCAGAAATATATTACCAAACCCTCAGAAATATATACAAACCCTCAGAATATAAAAACCCTCAGAAAAATATACAACCTTCAGAAATAGATACAAACCCTCAGGAAATATATAGCAAACCCTCAGAAATATAAAAACCGTCAGAATATAAAGAACGCGCAGAAAGTAATACAAACCTCAAGAAAATACCAAACCCTCAGAAGGATATAAAAACTCCTCAGAAATATATACAAACCCTCAGAAATATACAACCTCAGAAATATACAACCCTCAGAAATATACAAACCCTCAGACATATACAAACCTTCAGAAATATACAAACCTTCAGAAAATAATACATTTACATCAGAAATATACAAACCCTCAGAAATATAGAAAACCCTCAGAAAGTATATACAACCCTCAGAAATATACAAACCCTCAAAATATACAAACCGTCAGAAATATACAAAAACCTTCAGAAATATATACAAATCCTCAGGAATATACAAACCTTCGAAATATATTACAAACCCTCAGAAATATACCAAACCTCAGAAATATACAAAACCCGCAACTATGACTAGAACCCTCAGAAAGTATACAAAACCTTTCAGAAATATATACATTACCATCAGAGAAGTTAATCCAACCCTCGAGAAGAATACAATAAACCTGCAGAATATACCAACCCTTAAAATATTAAAACCCTAGAAATAATACAAACCCTCAGAAATATACAACCCTCAGAAAATATATTACAAACCATCAGAAATATACCAACCGCTCAGAAATATATCAAACCCTCAGAAACTATACAAACCTCGAATATACAAACCTCATAAATATATACCAAACCATCAGAAATATACGCAAACCCTCAGAAATATACAAACCCTCAGAAATATATACAACCCTCAGGAAATAATAGCAAACTCTCAGAAATAATTAAAAACCCTCAGAATATACAAAACCTGTTATGAAAATTATACAATCCTTTAGAAGAGATATATTGTAGAACCCTCACGAAATATAAGAATAACCCTCAGAAATATATACAAACCCTCAGATAATATATTACAAAACATCAGAATATACAAACCCTCAAAATATACAAACCCTCAGAAATATATACAAACCCTCAGAAATATACACAACCCTCAGAAATATATAACAAACTCTTAGAAAAATATATACAAACACCGCTCAAGTAATATACAACCCTCAGAAATAATATACAAAACTCTACCTACAGAAATATACTCGAACACCCTCGCGAAATATATTACAAACACCTCGAATATAATACAAAGCCGATCAGGAATATGTATACACAAACCCTCAGAAACTCTATACCAGAACCTTCAGAAAAATATACAAACCCTAGAAAATTATATAAACCTCAAATACTATACAAACCCTCAGAAATAATATACAGACCATCAGAAAATATACAGACACCGTCAGAGAAATATATACAAACCCTCAGAAGATATATTATAAACCCTCCCGAAATTATAACGAAACCCTTCAGAAATATACAAACCTTTCAGAAATATACAAACCCTCAGAAATATACAAAATCCGCTCAGAAAACTTATATATCAAACCCTTCGAAATATATACAAACCCTCAGAAATATTACAAACCTCAGAAAATATATACAAACCATCAGAAATAGTATACAAACCCTCAGCAAATAATACAAAACCTCAGAAAATATATTTACAAACCTTCAGAAATATATACAAACCAGTCAGAAATATACAAACCCTCAGAAATATCAAAAAAACCTCAGAAAATTACCAAACCCTCAGAAATATAATACAAACCCTCAGAAATACTATACAAACCCTCAGAAATATACAAACCCTCAGAAATATATACAAACCCTCAGACAATAATACAAAACCCTGCAGAAATATATTCTAAACCATCACTGTAATATACAAACCCTCAAAATGGATATACAAACCCTCAGAAATATAAAAACCCTTCAGATGCCGAAAATATTTACACAACCCTCAGAAACTATATACAAACCCTAAGACAAATATTAATAAAAACACCCTCAGGAATATATACAAATCTCAGGAAATATACAAATCCTCAGACAATTTATATACAACCTCACAGAATATATACACAAACCCATAAGAAATATATACAAAACCCTCAGAAATATACAACCATCGGAAATAGGACAAACCTCAGAAATTTATACAAACCCTCAGAAAATATACAGAAACCCTCAGAATATATACAACCCTCAGAAAATAATACAAACCATCAGAAATATACAAACCCTTCAGGAGAATATACAAACCCTCAAAATTACATAACGCCAGAAATTATTATACAAACTCGCTCAGAAAATATATAGCAAGAACCATCAGGAATATTACAAAACCCTCAAAATATACAAAACCTCAGAATATATACAAACCCTCAGAAATATACAACCCTCAGAAATATATACAACCATCAGAAATATACAAACCCTCAGAAATATATACAAACCATCAGAAAATATACAAACCTCCAGAAAATACAAAACCCTCAGAAGATATTACAAACTCCCTCAGGATGAATATGTATACAAACCCTAGAAATATATAGCAAACCCTCAGAAATATAAAAAAACCCTCAGAAATATACAAACCGTCAGAAATATATACAAACCCTTCTCGAGAAATATATAGGGAAAACCCTCAGAAATATATACAGAACCATCAGAAAATACAACCCTAGTCATTGATAAGATAAGTTAGCAAAAACACCTTAGAAATATACAAACCCTCGAAATAATAGTACAAACCTCAGAAAATATACAAACTCCTCAGAAATATACAAACCTCAGAGAATATTATTCAACAGCATTCAGAATTAACAAACCCTCAGAAATATACAAACCTCAGGAAATATATACAAAACCCTCCAGAAATTATATACAAACCCTCAGAAATATAAAACCCTCAGAAATATACAAACCTTCAGAAATATATACAAACCCTCAGAAAATATATAGAAGCCTCTGCAAAATATTACAAACCCTCAGAAATAATAGCCAAAGACCCTCAGAGAGATATATACAGATCAATAT